>JAJIBD010017048.1:0-16073 GCA_021461705.1 Cryptotis parvus
ATGAGCAGAGAGCCAGGAGTAAGCCCTGAGCGCTACCAAGTGTGGCCCCGCCACCTCTGCCCACCCTCCCCCCAAAAGAGTAGCATGATTTTAAGCGTTTAAAGCGTTTGTAAAAGAAACAAACCCGGCAGTTGCTTTCAGGATTCCGTTGTACTGATATAAGTGACGTAAGTTCTCAGGTGACTGTTTAATCTCAAGAGAAGATCCAAACTCCTGCCCGCCTCCCCACTCCCTCCGTTGTCACGGCGACTGGGGTTTGTACACACGTGGTGGTGTGGCTCTGGAGATCACACACACTTTGCTGTGACGTCAAGAGTCCGCACAGCATGGGGAACGGAGCGGGGCTGAACGCAAGGCCTTATCCCTGCCTCGCGGGAGCACTCCCAGCTAGCCTCCATCCCCTGATTCTCAACCTTTCAAGGAAATACAGGGCCCATGGTGAGTATTGAATCTGGGTGCTGTATTTCCAGTAGGCCCAGATGCGAAGTCATTGGAAACATCTGTCGTGTGACTAGCCAGTTAATGTGCACACCGAGGGCTTCAGATTCCCCAAGAGATTCAAGCAATCACACAGGACGGCATGGCGGATGAGCTGCAACGTTTCTTTTCTGTCTGGAAATGCAAAATTGTGGCAAAACGGTCTTGCAAGGTAAGGAATTTACCTCGATAGAAATGCAGAGCTTCGTTTCCAAACAGGTTCTCTCCTCTGCCGTGGAGAAGGAACGGCCATAACCCTCAGTGGTGCCCATTCTTGAAGCCTAGAGTTTTGCGACTCTGTTGGAGCCAGGAGAAAGCTTTCCCGCTTTCCAAAGAGTCACAGAGGATGATTTGTTTGTTTTTCACTTGTTTGTTTTTTTCCCTCCCCCCCATTTTTAAAAAATGGTATTACTCAGCTCATTTACCAAATAACTTCGGGCTGTTTGCAAAACTCAGTATTCACAAAGAACAAAAATTTGTCACCCCTCAGACATGTCCAAAAGAATGTGCCGGAGGCTCTAGGAGCAATTCAAAGAGGACTTAAAAGCATCTCTCTTTTGAATAATAGGACCTATCATTTAAATAAGCGTTTTGCCTGCCAAGGTGAGTACGGACAGGAACATGCCGATTTAGATGTGTTTATTTAAAGCGCAGTCCAAGTTCCTCGGCAGCTAAACCCAGTTAATTTTCTAATAAGGATGACGACACAGTCCTTATGCAATGACCACTCGCCTTTGTCTCGTCATCAGCACTGAAGAGGTGGCTTCCAGACCTTTCTTAGAGCTCCAACGAGGCCCTTCTCTTTAGCCACTCCCCACCCCCATCCAGAAAAAGAAGGGAATTCCCTAACCCTCCTGGGTAACAACCTCCTTACATTTGTGTCCTATTTTAAAGGCCCCAAAGCACTGTGACCTACTTTTATCTCTCTGTTCACAATAGCCTAGGGAGAGAGCGGGGTTGGGAAAGAAGCCTCTAAGGGGCGGCCTCAAAGCCTCCCAGTTAGATTAGTTTGCTAGGCCAAGATGCAAAATGCCAGAGCGATAGCCCAGCAGATACTGCGTTTATTTGCCTCGTGCGCTGCCTACCCAGGTTTGATCTCCAGCATCCCATATGGTCCCCTGAGCACTGCCAGGAGTAATTCCTGAGTGCAGAGCCAGGAGTAACCCCTGAGCATTGCCAGTGTGACCCAAAAAGCAAAAGGTTAAAAAGAGACTCAAAAGCTCAGCTTTTAAAATTTTTTGCTCAGAACCCAGTGCTTCTCTGGCCAGATCAGCAGAGCCCCCAAACGCCCAGGTCAGGAGAAATTTCAAACCCACTAGGGAGCAGTTAGCCAGGGCGCTTAGGTCAATGAGGAGCTAGTAGTAAGTTATGCAAGAGCCCAGACATTGGCCTCTCAGAGGCTTGTCTGCCCGCCGGCCGTCAACTAGTTTCCCCGCTTTTAGGCCTGTGTGGCTAAGTCTGTGCTCAGCCTCTGGTCGGTGAAAAGTTCTAGGTAGAAGAAAGAGGGGGAAGCCCCAGGCCTACCTGGGAGCAGGGCTAGTCCTAGAGACTAGAGGCCACTTTGGGATAATGTCATTGGCTATCCCCCACCCCCTGGCTGAAAAAGCCTGGTGGGTGGAGAGTTTCCTCGGAAACTGGACATGTGGCGGGGCTTGCTTTGTTTTTGTTATTGATGGAAAACAGAACTTTAATTACTGGTTGCATTTTCTTCAGCCTCCAAGAAAGCTCCTCAGCTGCTGTCAGCCAGCTGTGACCTTGCTGCGGATCTCAGGCAAGTCCAAAGGGCCCAGCGCTGCAGTCTTAAAGGCACACGGCTGCCCTCCGTAGCAGCTTGCACCTTGCCGGCCGCCCGGGACCGTGACGCCACAGTGCTGGGAAACGGGGTTTACGTGACTTGCAACGCGCAGGCTTTGCCTGTAAACCTGAGGTTCTTTCTGGGAAACTCAAAACATCCTGCTTTCGCCAGCCCCTCTCCTCAGCTTCCCCTTAGAAAGTTTAAAGACGGAGGATGCTTTGAATGCCTGGAAAAAAGTGATGACCTGGTCAGAAATGAAGAGGCCCGTTCTTGTCGTTGAGGCAAGTTCTGTGTCTCCGGGCAGTTGACGTCTGCGGAGTCTTCATGTGATCCAGCCACTTCGGTCTTCTGCTCCTTCTCTGGCTGCTTGAGCCGGCTTCTTTCTCCTGACCCTGGATTAGCAGGCTGGGACCAGCTGCTTCCAGGAATCATGGTTTCCAACTGGTGGGCTGGCCAGCCCGGAGCAGTACAGGGCAAGGCCTGGAGTCCGAAGCCAGCCTCAGTGGCCAGGCCAGGCCCAGGCTGCCGGCGGAACTGGGCCAGAACCCTGAGTCCCCGTGGCCTTTGTGGCAAGCTGGCTTTCAGAGTCAGCAATGAATGGCGTGCTCACAGACTCCTCTCTCTCTCTCTCTCTCTCTCTCTCTCTCTCTCTCTCTCTCTCTCTCTCTTTCTTTCTCTCTCTCTCGCTCAAGCTCTTGCTTGCTCACTCTCTCTCTCTCACTCTCTCGCTCTCACCGCTCACTCTCTCTCATCTGTTGCTAACTCCCCTGTCAGCTGCTCTGGGAATGGCCCCACCAGCTGAGGATTCATGAAGACAAACAACTGTGGAAACCCAAGAGTCTCTAGCAGAGTCCTGAGGGTCCCGGCTGAGCTCCTTCCGCTGCTTTGGTTACTGGTGATTTGGGGAGTTGGTAGCTTGCTCCCTGTTCATGCAGGAGCTCTGCCTTACATGTAGCCAACACTGGCTCCATCCTGAGCATCACGTAATGGTACCCCAGTACCGCCAGAGAGTCACTCCTCAGAATCAGGAATAGTCCCAGAGCATAGCTGGGTGTGGCCCAAACTCCCCACACCCCTTCCCCCAAACTAGACGAACATTAATTTCACTTCCACTTGTATCACTTGCACCAGCAGCATCTCCAAACAGCCCTGTCGCGTGCTGAGTGTAGCTCAAGGGCATCTGCTCGCCTCCAGGAACACAAAGAGCATCAAACCATTCATTCAGGTCATGGGAATGAGGTCTATAATTGTTACTGTTTTGGCATATCAAATCCGACACGGGTAGCTTGCCAGGCTCTGTCATGTGTGGGTGGGGTACTCTCTGCAGTAGGTAGGTTTTCAGTTTGTGCATTTACTGATGAACCGTGAGGCCGCAGCAATGGGGAGAGGTTGGCTTTCCTCTTGAGTGGAACTCTGATGACCTGTGGAGTCCAGAGGTTGAAAATGGCTGCCCCTCATGGTGCGCGGGGGGGGGGGGGTCCTCTGACTTCTTGCAAGGCTCTATTGGGATGACGGGCCAGGGGCTAGAACCTGCCTTCCCTCCCAGATGCCTCATGATCAGCAGAGCACAGGGAGAGCTGGTACCAGCTCTGCCTCATGTATCTGTGTCTCTGGTTCAATCATACCTGGGCTTGAAATAGGCTTCGCTGTAGGGGCGGGACTCTGACGAAGAAGAAATTAACTGACTCTTAGTTAAATTCTGGGAAAGAACCAGGATGGTCTCATATGAGGCGGGTGTCTTTACCCTGTACCTTCCCTCCAGCCTGAGAGGACTATTTTGAAGATGTGAGAAAGGAGGCGTCCAAGCTTCTCTAGAAGCTTCTTCTCCATCCTACTGGAGAAAGAGCATCCCTGTCCCAGGGCTCTGGACCTCTTGCCTGACTTCTGGGTCTGAAGCCTGTTTCTCGGCTCTGCTCAGGGCCAGGGTCTGATTCTGACTGAAAGAGTGCTATCTCCTGTGTGAGAGGGCATGGGGACCCCACATCTGAGCTCTGAAGAGTTCTGGGTGTTGTTTGTGTCCGAGAGGACCAGACGCATGAGGAAAATGGGAGGTTCCAATGAAGGTGTTGGCACTGGGAACCTGTAGGCTTTGTGTGGGTTTGGAGTTTGTTTATTTGTTTTTGTTTCTGGTTTGGGGACCACTCCTGGAGGTTCTCCAGGCTCTTTCCTGACTCTGCACTCAGGAATACTCCTGGTGGGGCTTCAGAGACCGTCTGAGGTGCTGGACCAAACCCTGATGGCCATGTGCAAGGCCAAGCGCCTACCCACTGAACTATCCAGGCCCAGGCCTTGATTTCTCAGCTGTGAAGTGGGGAACAAATCTCAGAATATGTGGGGTCAGTTATCTCCACCAGGCACCAGTCTTCCTTCCGTCCACAGTGTCCGGTTGCCATCCTGGATGCTGATGGACAGTGTCATAGACTGGTAATGAGGGGCTAGCACATGGACCCCCTCAGCCCAGCTGCCCAGAGTCTGTATATGCCTGGACATGCCTTTCACCGATGGCCACCACTAAATACCCCCCACCAGTAGCACCATTGCAGGACAGACCCAGATTCAAGAAAATAGGCTCGACCTGTTTGAATAAGGAACGTTGGGATCCAAGGCAACTGGCCTTGATCTGGGGAACCTGGTCTTTGAATGGGTCCCTTGGCGCTCGCCTGCTGGAGGGAGGCGCAGCTCCAGGAAAGGGGGCCGGGTCCCTTGCCTGGAGCTAAAGGAATCATTAGAGAAAAGACATGACTTCATGTGATGTTATAAATAAGTAACTTAAGGAATGATGTAAAAGGAGCAAGTTTAGTTTTTTTTTTTTTCCCTTTTTAGATCATACCTGGCGATGCTCAGGGGTTACTCCTGGCTCTGCACACTCAGGAATTACTCCTGGCGGTGCTCAGGAGACCGACCATATGGGATTCCAGGGGATCGAACCCAGGTTGGCCGCTTGCAAGGCAAATGCCCTACCTGCTGTATTTTTTGTTTCAGGCCCAATAAAGGAGAAAGTTTTGATTTAACTTCTAAGTGGTCCCTGTCGGGGAGCACTGCCGGGGGTCCCCAACAGTGCCGGGAAGCGAGTTCCCTTCTACCTCCGAAGCCGGGGGAATGGATGAAGACTCAGGAATCTGATGCAGGTTTCCGATCTCTCCCGGGCGGAGAAAAGGGGGAGGGGGGAAAAAAACCGGCCCGCACAACCCCCCCGCGAACGACCCCCCCCCCCCCCCCCCGCCCCCCCCCCCGATGCAGTTTTAAAAGGGCTTTACTATCACAGGATCCAATATACAATCCAAGAGCAGGGAAAACCTCCGGACTCTGGGTTCCCAGCTAGGCCCCAGCCAGGTGTAGGCCAAGATGGCTGCCACCACGTGTTGAGGCCCAACAGAGAATGGAGAGGACGGAGAAGCAAAACACCAAGGGAAGCCGAAATGGCAAAAGGGGGAAAAAGAGAGAGAGCTTCTTTCTTCTTGCAGCTTATTTTATAGCTAGAAATCCGCCCAAACTCCCCAGCCCAGCCCAGAATGGGCTGGGCTATCTAGAGATGAAAACAGGAAAATAGCTCTATAGAATGTAGCAACTTCAGGAGACCATCTGGTTGTTTACAAGGACCCAGAGCTAATTAAAAGCCTCCTAGCAGAGCTGGGAGGAAGCTATAAGCTAAATGTAACTTCCCCTGGCAGGAAGGATCAAATGCCCTCAGGTAATTTCTCCCAGCACCTCACCTAATATCTTGAGCCAAGATCTGCCTGGAATTGCCTTTATAGGGTAGAGAAGGGGTTTCTGAGATGGCATGTCTCTGTACCAAGGACTAATACTAATGCCAGTTAAATATTTCTCCAAGCCTTCACAAGAGTCTCGTCTACTTCACGGTAGTTTTGTATTTTAGTTGCCTTTTGAGTTATCAGGGGAGCCATGCTTGCTTGCTCGGAGGCAAACAGCATTTCTCTCTGGTCTAATTACTTAGAGATCCAACGTGGCCAGGCAAATATGCTGGTAAGATCTAGCTAATCCCACGATGATTGTGGTAGCATGAGAGAATATTTATACCAGCCAGTACAGAATACGTGGTCAGATAAGACTGCCACATTCAGACAACCCCCCCCCCCCCCTATCTATGAAGTGAACTGCAGGAGGCAATCCAGGGCAGATGCAGAGGCCTAGGCTTTTAGGTGTCCTGCATCAGGTCCCCAGATCTGCAACCATATCTCCGAGAAGGTGGTTGGTGCCCAAGACCAGAGCTGTGGAAACTCTAATGTTCGCTGTAAGTCATGGCAGCAACTTGACCTATAGGTGTAGGTAATGGCACCTGTAAGTCAGCCATTGGTCCCTCCTTTGGGGACCTTGCTGCATTTAGGAGAAGCTTCTCCCAGAGACTCTGGGGCCCATGTGAGGAAGTGCTTTAGGTTCTTTTGTTTTGTTTTGTTTTGTTTGGGCCACACCTAGTGATACTCAAGGGTTACTCCTGGCTCTGCACTCAGAAATTACTCCTGGCAGTGCTCAGGAGACCATATGGGATGCTGGGGACCGAACCTGGCTGTACAAAGCAAGTACCCTCCCTGCTGAACTATCGCTGCAGCTATAAAGAAGAGCAGAAGAGCTTCTGCTAGGTCTTTACCCTGGGTTTCTAAGTCCTGTGGAACAGGAAGTTGATGTGCAAGCAGTGAAGACCAGCTGCTTGGTGAAGGTGGGTTGCCTTGCAGGCCTGCAGGAAGCAAGGCTGAAGCCTCTAGCTGTGCTAGTGAGCCAGGGGAGCCAGTCGCGCCCAGGGGCACAGAGGGGAGCACCGTGTGGACTGCTTTGCGTGGATCTTAGTTGGTTTCTCTTTCATTGAGGAAGCGTTGGTTTACAAGAACAGGTAGTTTTTTTAGAGGTACTGTGTTACCTACCACATCACAACTTAGGTGCAGGGAAATCATTTGATTTCCAGTAAATACTAGCCTGCCCTAAAGCAGATCACAGAGGCTCTTGGCTAATTGGTTTCCACTAAGAGATTTGCGATGGGGGTGGGAAGACATTTTGAACTCTTGGAACACCTATACTTGACCCAACAGACTCAAAGAAGGCAGAACACATTCTGATAAGACGGTCTTCACAGGGTGCACTTACAGCTCTGTGTATGTTCTGGGGTTCCCACAGATTTGTTCTCTCATGGCCTCCTTTTTCAGCAAGTCTGCCTCGAATGGGGGGGATAAGCGACTAATAGTGGGCGCTTTGTCACTAAGCTGGGAGCTGGGGTGCAGCAGAAACCTCTCTTTTTTCCTCAGAGAGGCGATTCCGCTCTCGGGAACTCTTTTCTTTTTTTTTCTTTTTTGGGTCACACCCGGCAATGCTCAGGGGTTACTCCTGGCTCTGCACTCAGGATTTACTCCCGGCAGTGCTCAGGGGACCATATGGGATGCCCGGGGATCGAACCCGGGCCGGTATGGGCCGGCCAGCGTGCAAGGCAAACGCCCTACCCGCTGGGCTGTCGCTCCGGCCCCCTCTGTAACTCTTGAGTTCATCCCAGCCCCGCCAGCCACAGCTCCAGCTTGACCAACCATGGGAAGGGACACCCCAAATTCTCCCTCTTGGGGTTCTTGGGTGGCTGTTTCTCTCCCCATCTCTTCTGTCTCTCACCTCTCATGCTTTGCCTCCAGAGCCCCCCTTTCCACCTCTAGCCCCCTCCCCACCGCCATCCCTCCTTCCCCGTCCCCTCCTCAGACTGTCAGTGAGGTCAGCTCTATGGTCACGGCTCCGATCTTGCCTCTGCCAGAACGTGGGCCTGGGGGGGGCTGGAGCCTCTCACCCACCTCCCTTGTGTCTTTAGCATGTTGTTAAGACTCCATGGATGCAGGTGATTCAAACACGTGTGGGGTTTGCAGCCCTGCAGGGTACCATGGTCACGGGCTCCCACGCCTTGCCAAAACCAGGGCCATGGATCTTGCTGTCTGCAATGCTAATTAGGAATGGCCAGAGCTAATTAGGAATGGCCAGAGCCTGCCATGTCATGGTCACTCAGAACTGGCCCAGCTGGAGGGTGTGTATGGGGTGGGGGCAGTGAACACAGACCATTGGCCAGTGGACAAGAGCCCTAGAGCTATCTTTTTCAGCAGCAGATACTCTTGTGTGTTTGTGTGTGTGTTGTGTGTGTGTGTGTGTGTGTGTGTGTGTGTGGGGGGGGACCATTTCTAACTCTTAGAGAGCTGCTCCTTGCCCTACCCTTCACACCCCCAATAAAACACCTCAAGGCTTCTTTTCCTTTGTCTGGATAATGCACCTAACTGTGTCCACGCCTCTAAGTTGCTGCCGGGGATGAAGTGTGATCACTTAACCCGGAAGGGTGTCTGACTCAGGACAGATGTTGGTCATCCAAGGGAAGTGGACAGAGAATTTGCTGCTGCGTCTGGGGAATTAAAAGTGCTGAGACCAAGATCAAGAGCTCATACAATGGGGAAGGCATTTGCCTTGCATAGAGCTGACCCCAAGTTTGATCCTGGTGTATGGTCCCCTGAGCACCACCAGGAGTGATATTTGTACACAGAGCCAGGAGTAGCTCCTAAATATTGCCCTGGTTATGGTCCCAAACCACAAAATTGCATATATATAAGCTACAGATTTTAAAAATAGTGCTTATTAGAGACATACAGAGATGAAAAGAAAACCCCCCACAAAGATGCAGATGCTGAATTCAAATGAACTAGACAGAAAACTGCTTTGGGAATCTAGAGCCTCCAATACTGCTGTCTTGTAGAAATCTAATACAAACCACACATATGATTTCAAATTTTTTGATAGCTGCTTTGGGAATCTAGAGGATAGAATACCTCTGTCTAATAGAAATTTAATCCAAATCACACATGGGATTTCAGATTTTCTAACTGCCACATGAGAAAAGTCAACAGGGATATGATTTGCTCTACACTTGGGCAACTTAAAAACTACCCCCAAAAAGTGAAATTAAGGAACACATATCCAAAATACCATTGCCACATGTAAAGAATAGTAAAGAGCTATCTTTCATTTTCTTTTTTTCAGGTATGAAGTCTTTATAATCCACTATTTATTTTATATTACGTGACCACCTCAATTCAGATGCTGGTATTTCAATAAGGTCTTTTGTCTATATTTTAGGTTCCTTAAAATTTATGACTTAAAAGCGTAGATTCACAAGCTCTAATTATTCCAAGCCTATTCCAATGTTTTCCAATTGAATCAACTATCAGTCTTTTTCGCTTCCAATTAACTCAAAATAAGTGCAATCAGAAAATGAGTTTGGAGCCGAGGAGACGGGCCTTGCATACCAACTCCAGTTCAGTCCCTGGCACTACATATGGTTCCCTGCAAGCCTCAGGACTGATCACTGAGAACAGAACCAGGAGAGAAACCTCAGTGCAGCCAGGGGGACCCAAAAGCAAAAATTAAGTTTCCCCATGTCCCTAGTCACATTTTAGGTGCTCCAGGAGTCGGTGGTGATATCCTGGGTCATCCAATGGAAGTTTTGAATGCCTTGAGTGCCTGGTCAGAGGAATGGAGTGAGGAGGGGGCCTGTGGGAAGCGGGAGGAGCCCGAGGAAAAGCCTGTGAGCCTCTGTGTGTGCCCTGAGCTCCAGGTTGACCAGGAGCTGCCGTTTGAGGATTAGGGAGCCTGCTGGGGCCAGACGGAAAGGGGTTTGCTTCCCTAGTGAGGATGTAGAACTTTCCTTCTGTTGCTAAACAGGAGTCCCCAGCCTGGTTTTGAGCCTAGGGTGGGCAACACAGTCGTTGTTTTAGGACAGCCTGTCTGCTGTCCAAAAGTGGAAGGAAAGCGGGAAGAGGAACAGCCACTGGGAAGACAGCTTGGAGACAGCAGCAGCAACCTCTGGGGCGGAGGGGGCAGAGGTGGGAACCCGTGGGCCTGGGAGGTGCTAACGCAGGTGCTAACGCAGCTGTGAGGAACCAGGTGCTTCAGCGGCTCAGAAGTCAACTTCCTTCAGAGAGCTGAAGGAAGACGGCTCTGCAGACGGTTTCTAGAATAGATTTTTTTTAAAAAAAGCAAATGTATCATTTATAACACTTTGCCCCACCCTCTGAATCACCACCAACGACTCTGGACTTTGCTCTGAGTTTCTGGATAGTGAGACGCTTCTGAGCTCATCGAGGTGCCGGATCCAGGAGCTTCGTATTCAGTTGATTCCCAAGTGGAAGGAAAAGTCTGTCCCCTGCTCCCCAGGTAGTTTCCTAATGCCCTAAACACTGGGCAAGGCGTTGCTTCTAACGTGAATCCAGGCTTAACCGTGATGGAAGGGGAAGGGTGGAGGTAAGGGACACCCTTCTTTTCCCCTTCCTGGCTCCCCTGAGCCTGCAGTGGCTTGAGGCAGGATAATCTCTGCACAGACAGCCCGGGTGAAATGCAAGCCTCCGGGTGGCTGCCTGCGCCCAGGGAGGACCTATGGACTATGGAACAAACTCAGCACTGGATGCGTGGGCGGGGGCACTGTGCCACATTTGAGAAGTGCAAAGGGGAATGAGTGTACCGGGAAATGATAGTGAGCAAGGCCAACTAGTCAACCAGGCCATGTCTGTGCCAAGAACTCTGCGCCAGAGCTGGTGAGCTGGGACAGTTGTCCAGGGCTGTGAGAATCAGAGACACCTACCCTGCCTGGGAACTCCCTGGGGTGGTGGGGGAAGCAGTGTCTCCCCTCAAAGCAGCAACACAGGGATTAGAGTGGAGTGTTGCAAGTTGAGGGAGAGAGTGAGGCGGAATGGAAAGGTGGGCCTGGAAGGGAGCAGGATGTTAGGAGGCCTGCGACAATGATGGCGCCGTCATGAGAGGTGGGTGGGCATCGTCTGTGAGCTCTCGGGACATGATCACCACTGTGCCCAGCCTTCTCCCCATTTCCTTGGAAAAGGAGGTGCAGGTTCTGAGCCATAAAAGACTTGCCAAGGTCACCTATGGGGATGGTGCTGGGCATAGTCAGAAATCGCTGAACCCCTGCTCCGGCCCTGAGCAGCTCAGAGCACTCAGGGGTCTCTGCAAGACCCAGGTCCTGTGAGGAATGTTGGGGACCCCCAAGCTAATCTTCAAGCATTGTTTTGTCACGATCAACTGGACTCCTTGTTGCTAATTGGAATGATTAGAAAAGTTCAATTCCTAGAACCAGGCGGGACGTGGCAGGTCACTTCCATGACCCCGTGGCCTGTGTCTTGTGTCAGCTAGTGGCATACACATCTCTGGAGCTCAGAGTCCCCTGGCAGGGCGGGCCTGGCCAGCCACTTCCTCTTGGCGCTGGCTGGGCACCAGACCCGGCTCTTCCAGGTCAGAGCAAGGATGCAGCCTGTATACACTGTGGACATCTTCGGCACGCTGTGTAAACATGGCCTATCTTCCCTCCAACGCTTCCTTTGGGGAGGCCCCTCCTCCAACTGGGATACTTGAATCCAACTTTCTTATCAACGTGGCTTCCGCCCTGATATAAGGAAGCTATTAAAGTCCGCTTCCTGGCGTTTGCCTTGACCTCCAGAACAGGCTTGTTGTGGGAGCCAGCAGCCCTTAGAGGAGAATCTTCACCACCTAGAAAAAAATCTGGTCCCAGCCTCAACCTGCTGTGGCACCAAGGAGTCTGTGAGAAGGTTTCTGAGACATGCTCAGCCAGAGCCTCATTCCTGCACTCTTTCATCTACTCCAGCGAGGAGTTTCAAGGCGTTTAAGTGTTTGTGTGTGTGTGTGTGTGTGTGTGTGTGTGTGTGTGTGTGTGTGAGGAGAGAGAGAGAGAGAGAGAGAGAGAGAGAGAGAGAGAGAGAGAGAGAGAGAGACACTCCATTGCTTGGGACATTCAACACATGCATGAATGTCCTTTGTGTTACTTTGGGCTAACATTGATCTCCTGAATCATTAATTGTTTTAAACTTTTCTTTTTATTTTAGGACTGGGGAGGGAGCCAAATGGCAGAGCATGTACCTCCACATGTGCAAGGCCCTGAGTTTGATTCCCTGTACCTCCTGTCCCTCTGAGCACCTGCTGGGTGTAGTTCGGGGGCTCTGAGCACCAGCAGGGATATGGGTGGCCCTATGTGAAACATTCATTTTATCCCATAGTGAGCTGAGAGGAACTCCAGAGCCCAGAGACTGAGATGGGGAAGAGAAGATACAGGGTCCTGCTTCCTACCTGCACGCACCTAAGGAACTCTGGTCAGAAATTCCTTTTATTTTGAATTCCTTCCTTCCTCCTCCCTTCCTCCTTTCCTTCCTTCCTCCTTCCTCCCTCCCTTCCTTCCTCCTCCCTTCCCTTCCCTTCCTTCCTTCCTTCCTTCCTTCCTTCCTCCTTCCTTCCTTCCTTCCTTCCTTCCTTCCTTCCTTCCTTCCTTCCTTCCTTCCTTCCTTTCTTTCTTTCTTTCTTTCTTTCTTTCTTTCTTTCTTTCTTTCTTTCTTTCTTCTTTCCTTCCTTCCTTCCTTCCTTCCTTTCTCTCTCTCTCTCTCTCTTTTCTTTCTTTCTTTCTTTCTTTCTTTCTTTCTTTCTTTCTTTCTTTCTTTCTTTCTTTCTTTCTTTCTTTCTTTCTTTCTTTCTTTCTTTCTTTCTTTCTTTCTTTCTTTCTCTCTCTCTCTTTCTTTCTTTCTTTCTCTCTCTCTTTCTTTCTTTCTTCTTCCCTCCTTTCCTTCCTTATTTCTTCCCTTCCCCTCCCCCTTTGTTGTATTTTTTCTTTGGGTCACCCCACGGTGTTCAGGGCTTATCCGGCATCAGTGCTCAGGAATAACTCCTGGCAGAACTTTGGAGACCATATGGGGTGCGGAGGATTGAACCCAGCTTGGCTGGTGATACTGCTGGGGACAGAGCCAGGGGAGAGAGAGGAGGGGGTGAGCCAGAGAGATGTGTGGGGAGATGGGACGGAGCAAGTGCACCCTATGGGTATCAGAGCCTCCTGAGTTGCTCCCTTAGCATCCTATCAGTCAGCTTCCAGTGGCTCAGTCACCCCCAGGCTGGGGACAGACATGCAGAGGACATACTTGCTCCAGCAGCTGTTTTTCCTGGATCCCTGGGACCCTGGAAGCAGGTGAAGGCACTCAGGAGGCTGAGCGAAGACCCCTGAAGCCCTGGGAAAGATCTTGGGAGCCACCAACAGTGAAATGTCTCTGGTGGGGCAGAATCTGGATTCTCGAATCTGCCTGCCACTGACTCAGCAAGGCCACATGCACACCTAGACAAGCCAGCTGACAACTCTGACTCAGTTTCCCGCTGAAGACAGGGATCAGAGCCATCACTTCCCCAAGCAAGTGAGGATGGTGTTGAATGGGGAGGGGCTCAGTACCCCGAACTCCCTGTAAAGGCGGCGTGCTCTTTCACTCTCTCCCTGACAAGCAGAGAAAAGAGGTAAAGAGCAGACACTTTCTGGGCTGTACCCGATAAACTGGGGGCAGCTGGGACAGCTGTTTGCATGCGGAAGGCCCCTGGGGACTTCCGCCTGGGATTCCCACTGGGGCTGGGCCCTCCCGGGGCAAGGCAGGCTCCACGCAGGTCTGCACCCCAGTTGAGGACTTTCCTGCCGCACAGGGTCTGCACCTCCATGTTAAAGCACGGGGTCTAAATTCTGTGCAACGCTCTCAAATACTTTGGGGCTATAGCCAGCTGTGCCTAGGGCTCACTGCTGGGGATCCAATTCAGGTAGGACAGCACCTTACTGCCAGGCAAGCACCTTAAGCCCTGTGCTATCTCTTTCAGCTGTCCCCCTTCCCTATAGTATTTTTTTTATACTTTGTATGTACAAGGGCCAGAGTGATAGTACAGTGGGTAGGGTGCTTGTCTTGCACAGAGTTGACCTGGGTTAAACCTCTGGCATCCCAGGTCCCCCAAGCCCTGCCAGGAGTGACCCCTGAATGCAGAGTCAGGATAAGCCCTGAGTACTGCTGGGTATGGTCCCAAATCTAAACAAAACAAAAACGTTTGGCTGAGAAGAAGGATAAACAGGAAACATTAGAATTGGTTGTTAGGGGTTGGAGCGATAGCACAGCAGGGAGGGGTTTGCCTTGCATGTGGCTCACCCAGGTTCTGTCCCTGGCATTTGGATTCTTGAATCTGACACCAGCCCTGCCATTCACTCAGCAAGGACACACACACCCCTGGACAGGCCAGCCGAGGGCTCTGGCTCAGTTTCCCCCTGAAAACAGGGATCAGAGCCATCACTTCTCCAAGCCATGTGAGTATGATGTGTTGAATGGGGAGGGGGCTCCAGCACCCCCAGAACTGCCCTAGAAAATCAGGGGTTCCTGGGGCTGGAGTAATAGCACAGCAAGGACAGCATTTGCCTTGCAGGCAGTCAATCTGGGTTCGATCCCTGGTATCTCATATGGTACCCAGAGCACCGTGAGGAGTAATTCCTGAGTGCAGAACCAGGAGTAAACCCTGAGCATCTCTGGTGTGACCCAAAAGGAAAAAATTAGGGGTGTCCTTTTATATGGTCCCCTGAGCACTGCCAGGAATGATTCCTGAGTGCAGAGCCCGGAGTAACCCCTGAGCATTACTGGGTGTGACTCAAAAAGCCAAAAAAAAATAAATTGGTTATTTTTGTATATGTGTGTGGGAGGAGGATAGATTTTAGTCAGTATTTTAAAATGCAATGCAGAGAGAGAGAGAGAGAGAGAGAGAGAGAGAGAGAGAGAGAGAGAGAGAGAGAGAGAGAGAGAGAGGAGTGCCTGCCTGCCATAGAGGCAGATTGGGGGGGAAATGAGGCACAATAGTGCTGGGAAATGGGCACTGGTGGAGGGATGGGTGTCGGACACTGTATGACTGAAGAAAAAAAGAAGATACAACAGAAAAGAAAAGGAAAATGCAAAGCACGAATGGGAAATGGTGTGAATTTCAAATAATGGCTCATTATTGAATGAATGCGTTGGTGCTGCAGAATCTGCATCCTGCAAGTGATTGCGAGAAATGGACATACCATGCAGGCGCTGCACATTCCAAAGGGCTTCAGAAAGTGGAACGTGCGAGAAAAAGGGGGTTATAGTTCTTTGTCATATGCCAAGTCACTCCCCCAGAACCCAGGGAGTAAGGGTCTGAGCCAAGCTGGAGGGGTGACGGCTGGGGTGGATGGGGACAGCTCCTGGAAGAGGCGTCTCAGGGAATACCCGGCAAGCCTCCTCCCCTGAGGGCCTTACTCCCCAAACGTTCACGGGGGAGGCTCAGAAAGGGGGTCAGCAGTCCTGGTCTTGTGCTGGGACTTGGGCCTGGACAGCTGCCAGTCCTGAATGGTAAATCTGCTACTCTAGTTCTCTGCTGTGTGCCAGGCCCCCAACTCGCTTCCAAACAGTGGAGACTGTAGCTGTCTGATTCGTCTCACGGGCCCCCGCGGACCAGGCTGAAGGTTGATGAGTGTTGCTGCCTGACCCTTATTCCTATGCGAGAGGCCTGGAGGGGTGGAAGGAGGTTGCGTGGGCCCCGGAGAAGGTAGAATGCATGGACTGAGCCCAGCTGGGCCAGAGGGAACCGGGCATGATCACCACCTGCATAAGAGACCTGGGGGTGGACAGGAAAGGTCGAGAAGTCAGCCAAGAACAGAGGAAGTGAAGAATAGCTTTAGCCTCACAGACTGTTCTTAGTGAAAACGGAACCCTACGGTATGGGGGTGCCCCATAAAGATGAAGACAGACGGGCCACGCAGGCCAGTGGGCTTTTTCAGGGGACCAGTGTGGAGGGACGGGAGAAGGCTGAGCAGAGCCGGGAATGGTCCAGGGAGAGGCTTGAGAACCACTCATTTGACCAGTGGGAGCAAGGCTTTGCTCCCTAGGCCGGGTGAGGGCAGGGGTCCTACCGTTAGGCACCACAGTGGTCGCCAGGAAGGCGTGCGTTGAGTTGGTGTCAC
>JAJIBD010017049.1:0-13384 GCA_021461705.1 Cryptotis parvus
AAACACATAGCAGAAACACTATCTGTACTTCTTTATTCATCTCTGTGCTATTCACTATAGCTAGAATCTGGAAACAACCTAAATGCCCGAGAACAGAGTACTGACTAAAGAAACTGTGGTTTATTTCTGCTTTTTTAATGGTTTGATAAAATAATTCATAAAATTTCATTTTCATAAATTTGTTATTAATAATATTATTTGGTTTGGGGGATATACTGGACTGCCCCCAGGACATACTCCTGGCTCTGTGCTCTGGAAAAACTGGAGGAGCTGGGGATTGAACCCAGGTTTTGACACATGCAAGTGCCACACCTACTGTACAATCACTTTGGCTCCCAATGTCCGTAAAATGATTGACACTGCATGAGGTCTATGCTCAAGAATGTTCATCTGCACTTGAGAATAATGTGTGATCAGCTATTCTTTTAGGTAGAATATCCTTTTACTATTTATTATACCCATATAATGTTATTGTTTACTTTTCAATCTGGCTCAACAGGCAGGTTTGTTAATAGTCAATTTACATGTTCTGATACACTTTGATTTGCTGCAAATATATTAAGTATTGTGATGATTTCCTGACGGACTCCATAATTCTTGTTATATTTTTTTTAAGCTTGAGGTTAAGTTTATCTGATATAATTGAATCTATCACTTGATCACATGATCACTTGACATCCCTGTTAATAGTTTATTTGCTCAAGAAGGTGCTAGTAATGTTTCCATTTGACCCTATCATGTGCCAGTGTAGCCAATGGTATCTGGTTGCTTCAGGAATATGAAGAGCCTCAAACCGTTCATTCAGGGTCTTGGACGAAGAAGTCTGACCATCTTGTAGGTGGGCAGCCAAGTGATCTTTTGACATCCTATGGGATTCAGTCGGTAACAGCTCTAGTCCAGCGGTCATCTCCAAATTGTATTACATGTCCAGCCCATCTGATTTTTGAAGCCTTGGCAAAATGAGACAGCATCCTTGACCCTGGAACATCGACGGAGGTCGGAACTCTGGATTCCTTCTCTCACTTGGAGTGAGGTGTGATATTCCAAGCATAGCTCTTCCGATTCCTCTTTGGGAAAGCCAAATAGCATTCTCATCCTGCTTTCCTAGGGCCCAGGTCTCTGAGGCGTATGTTAATGCAGGGAAAATGATGGTGAAGTCTAAGAGATGTGCCCAGAGCCAGAGATTCTTTGTCCTTTTAGGTATTTCTTCCATGCTCTTGAAGGTGTTCAATTGTATCTTCAAGAGCCTTCAATTGTATCAATGCATGCCTTACTTTCTCCAGGATTTGGGCCATACCCTACAGTGCTCAGGTCTTCCTCCTGGCTTTATGCTAAGTGGTCACTCCTGACAGAGTTCAGGTACTTTCAGGTACCATTTGTTGTACCAGGGGTCAGACTGGGTCTGCCATGTCGAAGATGAGCATCCTACTCACTGGAATATCTCTCTGATCCATCCTTGCCAATTTTTATGACACTATATCCTTGTAGGATTATATTATTCAAACCTTTTATTTGAGCTTGTGTTTATTTCTGAAGTTGTAATGGTTTTTAGAGCATAACAGAAAATTCATTCTTGATCTTGCTTTTTTCTTCCTACTAGTCATTTTGTAACTAGATTGGTGAATTTAGTCCATTACTGCATTGAAAAACTCATATGCACAAGTTATTGCCTTATTGCCATTTTGTTGTATAATTTATGGAGTTTTATTGGTGGTGGGGCCAGTGTTTGCATTGCAGTGTTTGCAGTGTTTGCACTCACCTGTATTCAGGGCTTGTCTTCACTCTGTGCTGGCAAGGTAAGTGCCTTGCCTCTGCATTATTTCTCAGGCCCCTTTTCTGAGAATTTTCACAGTTTCTCTCTGCTCTATAGTTCTTCTCTTATTAACTTTCCTTGAACTTTATAACTACATTTTTGGTCAATGTTTCCTATTCTTATTTCTTTCTTCTAAGTATTTTTTGTCTAGAGGCTATCCTGTGAGTTATATCTAGAATATAAACAACCTAAGTTAATTTTGAGCTCATTTCAAATGTCCCAGTTTTCCAGTTTAGTTCTTTTCCTCTTCTATATTTTATGTTTTTGGTATTTTTGCTGTATCATGGATTTATTATTATTAATATTATTATTATTTATAAAATTACCTTTTGTGTTTTTCTTCAAGGTTTTTCTTTTTTGTTTTTTGGTATTTTGCTGTATCATGGATTTATTATTATTAATATTATTATTATTTATAAAATTACCTTTTTGTGTTTTTCTTCAAGGTTTTTCTTTTTCTTTTTTTTTTTTTTGATCACACTTGGCAATGCTCAAGGGTTCCTCCTGGCTCTTTGCTCAGGAATTACTCTTGGCAGTGCTCTGGAGACTATATGGGATGGCGAGGATGGAACCCAGGTCTGCCAGGTGCAAGGCAAACACCCTACCCGCTGTGCTATTGTTCGGGCCACCAAGGTTTTTCTAAAGTATAGATAAGTCCCCTGTTTGACTGAAAATCTCTTTATCACTTATTTAAATTTGAATGATAAACTAGTGGGTAGTTTATTTAAATTTGAAGGATAAATTAGTGGACAGAGTATTATCTATTCAGAACTTAGAATACACCATAGTATTTCTATCTCCCCCAATAAAATATTCCTGCCTATATAAAATTTCTACTCTCTAATATATCAGAGAAATCTGAGAGTTATATGAGAATACATTTAAATGTGACACTTTACTTTCCTCTCATTGGCTTTAGGATTGCCACTTCATTTATCATATTTTCTATTTTACTTATTATTTTTTATTTAGGTAGAATTTTTTACAGTAGTGTAATTGTTCTGTTTTAGAGTTAGAATTTTGTTGTACCATTTCTGTAACTAAAGACACACTCTTCTTGCAGCACAATCCTTTTCCATAATCCCAGTTACAATAAAATGAGTTTCTCAGAGATAACTTTCTCCAATAGTGTATCCATTACTTGGTCACTTGGCATCCCATTATTCATTGATTTGCTCGAGCGGACTCCAGTAACATTTCAATTTGACCCTATCACGTGCCAGTGTAGCCCAATGGCATCTGGTTACTTCAGGAATACAAAGAGCCTCAAACCGTTATTTCAGGGTCTTGACGAAGAAGTCAAGTGAATCCATATTACCCATTTATATAAAACATTTATTAAAACAGAACTTTTTACACTTAAAAAATTCATAAAACCTAACATATATGGTACTTACAGTTAGAAATTAATTTATGAGTAAATGAATATTAAAGAAAATGAAAATGGTATAGACTTGAATGCATAAGTGGGAAATGATAAAATATATTAGTAGCTTAAAAGTTGCCTTAGAAAATAATAATAGCATATGTACCATACTAATGCAGATAAACATGTTATGTAATGAAAAATTATGGAAAACAACTAACCAAAGTGCCCATTTTGTATACTGATGACAGACTTCAACACATTTATAATTTCATTTTACTTGGTACAGATACTATTTTAGGGAAAGAACTATACATTTGAGGATCTTTTTCAAATGTTATTGTCATGAGTAGAAATTCAGTCCTGGGGATAATGTGCATAGAAGAGGAAAAATGTGCTCCTTGTGTCTTGAACACACACAATGCATGATAAGCAATGCTGACACTTTAGCTATAAAGTAGGAAGAGGGAGATAAAAGATAAAGTAGGAAAGTCAGAAGACTGAAGACATGTGAATGCAGCTATTGGTATTTGTCACAGTTTTATTGGCTCTAACCATGTTGAATTATATTAAAGGGGAAGTAGGGAGCAGAGTAATACTACTGTATACATGGAAAGGCTTTTGAGAAATGTTTAATAATGAGTATAGCACAGTAAACTAAAAACTTGGTCAATTAATGACTGAAAGGCTATACTTAATCTCCAAAATCTAGAACACATTTTCTCAAGAAGATGGACAAATAATACTTTTAAAATTACACAAAGGTGCCCTTTACTACCGCGATGTTTCTGGTAAAGATGAAGAAATAACAGTTGAGATCATAGTAAATGGCATCCTTGGTGGGTACTTAGTTTTCAGGTCCAGTAAAGATGCTGGGGAAGAGAAATACCTAAGTGACAATGAGACATGTGAGACTTAATGGTTTAAGTAGGTTTTTTGTTTTTGTCTTTGTTTTTTTGTTTACTTTTTTGGGTCACACCTGGCAATGCTCAGGGGTTTCTCCTGGCTCTGCACTCAGAAATCACTCCTGCGGTGCTCGGGGGACCATATGGGATGCTGCGGCCCAGTGCAAGGCAAACGCCCTACCCGCTGGGCTATTGCTCCAGCCCCTAGTTTTCTAACTGATCAAAAGAATGAATGATAAAAATGAATGCTAATAGACTCGAAATATTCACGTTACAGCGATTATGGCCCAGCACAGAGGAGAATTTATGGTAGACTACAAGATATTCTGAAAGTATCTTTTTAAAATGTTGGGCACATTGCCTAATATATAAAGAATATTTTGGCTGAAGGGGAGGCTGGCTGACTCAGAAGCCTCAGAATCTACAGCCTACAGGAGCCTCCCACTCTGACCATGTAGAAATGTCAAGATCTATAATCCTGTACTATTTTTTAGCTGCACCCGTTTTAAAGTAAAATTAAGTAAATAACGTGAGAACATGTTTTTCTTATTACTTTGTACTTTTAAATCATCTTAACATTAAATAAAACAGTACAAGCAATTTTCTTAAACACATTTTCTAGTAGTAACTGTGACATGATCATTGGTAATTTGTTACAACATACTTAATATTTTTCTACTGAATCAAAATTATATTGATGAGTAGGGAAATGAAAATAAAAGACTGGTTTCAAAAAAGTAAAAAACACAAAACAAGCACAAGAGAAACTCTGAAATTTGACAGTTATTCTACTATATTTGAAATAAGCAAGTAAGCCAGTTATTATGGTCTCTATTATATGGTTGAAGCAATTGGGGCTTACAACTGTTGAGAATGAATCAAACTCATAATTACTTAGTGATGGAGACTAATTTTGTGCTCAATTTTTAAAGAATTTTTGCCTAATACACTTTTTTTTCTATAGTGTGTTGCTTCTCCATGGAGGGTTATATTATGAACCTGATTATAACCTTTGCTGAGGACAAAATTGGAGCCATCTGAACATCTGGTGCTCCTTTTCTGTTCCACTAAGATTTCTTTTAAAGAGTTGGTAGCTGGAATACTAATTTCAACTCTTATAATAATTAATCATCAGCAGATATTTTCATAGAATCATTGTATAAAACATCGCCAAAGAATAAGAACTATGTTTGACTTAATTTTAATCAAGAATAGTCATTTCACTGTGATTACTAAAAATAGAAATTATATGCTCTTTGGTAGAGCGGAAAATATTTTCAAATTATCCCTTTTCTTTAATATTTAATATCACTTTCATAAATCTTGTCTTTGAACTGAAAAAGAAATATATTGCATATTATTATATATTAGATATTCTGAAAACGCAAAGAAAAGGCTTTAGAAAATCACATCGACATTATAATTCCATCCCTCTATCTTTCTATTTTGTTTTAGTATATTTTCTTGTGTATTCATATATTGATTTTTTATTCTTTCCATATAGTTGGTCATGACTATTACGACAGATATTGATCTTTATCTTCAGTAAATTACTGTTAATTTAATGTTTCTGTCTCTGTCCTCAGTATTTACTTAAATGTGAGCCTAGAAATCTAAAATATGTAACTTTTTATGATTTATTTTATTATGATAGCATTCGCTTATAACAATGTAAATGCTTTTATGTTTGTGGGTACAATTTAAAATACCAAATCCATCATCAAAATATCAATATTTCTCTGCCCAAGTCCCACGAAATGCTTTAGGACCACTAAAATTCTAGTGTTTGGTTATCTCAATTGGGTGGTCATTTTAAGTGTTTTTTGTTACACAATGTTTATTTCTTTTTTATAATTTTTTATTATACCACCGTGAGACATACAATTACAAAGGGTTTCATAATTGGTTCTTGGTAATACAGTATTCCAGCACACATCCCTCCACCAGTGCCCCATTTCCACCACCAATGTACCCCACCGCCCCACCCACCCACAGGCTGCCTCAATAGCAGGTAGCCCTGTTTCTCTCTCTCTCTCTCTCTCTCTCTCTCCCTCTCTGCATCACTCTCCATCTTCTTTTCACATTGTGGCTAGCCCTGCAGATATTTAGTGTTTATCACTTAAGTCTCTTTGTGTATATTCAATGGTGAGTTTTAATCTGCCATTACCATTTCCCACACTTAGTAAAACACTGGTATCTATTTATATCCTATTAATGAATGCAGTCATTCTATATCTGTCCTTTTCCTTCTGACTAATTTCACTCCAGCATGATAGTCTCCATGTCCATTCATTTGCAGGTACATTTCATAATTTCGTCTTTTCTGACAGATGCATAGTATTCCATAGTGTAGATGAACCGCAGTTTCTTTAGCCAGTCCTCTGTTCTTGGGCATTTAGGTTGTTTCCAGATTCTAGCTATAGTGAATAGCACAGAGATGAATAAAGAAGTACAGATAGTGTTTCTGCTATGTGTTTTTCGGTCCCACCGGTATATTCACAGGAGTACTATTGCTGGATCAAATGGGAGCTCAATATCTAGTTTTTCGGAGGAATGCCCATATTGTTTTCCAAAAGGGCTGGACCAATCGACACTCCCACCAACAGTGGATGATAGGCCCTTTTTCCCCACATCCACGCCAGCACCGGTTGTTCTTGCTATTTTGGATGTGTGCCAGTCTCTGTGGTGTGAGATGGTACCTCATTGTTGTTTTGATTTGCATCTCCCCGATGATTAAAGATGAAGAGCACTTTTCATATGCCTTTTGGCCATTCAATTTCTTCTTTTTGGAAGCTTCTGTTCATTTCTTCTCCCCATATTTTGATGGGGTTGGCTTTTTCTTTCTCTGATATACCCTGGATATTAACCCCTTGTCAGATGGGTATTGGGTGAATATCATTTCCCATTCTGTAGATTGTCTTTGTTTCTTGGTCACCGTTTCTTTTGAGGTGCAGAAGCTTTTCAATTTTATATAATCCAATTTCTTTATCTTTGCTTCCATTTGCTTGGTCAGTGGTGTGTCGTCTTTAAAGATACTTTTCGTTACGATGTCGTAGAGCGTTTCTCCTATGATTTCTTCGATGTACCTTATAGATTTATGTCTGATGTTGACATCATTAATCCATTTTGATCTGACTTTTGTGCATGGCGTTAGAAGGAGGTCTAAGTTCATTTTTTTACATGTAGCTGCCCAGTTTTCCCAGCACCATTTGTTGAAGAGGCTTTCTTTGCTCCACTTAATATTTTTTTGCTACTGTATCGGAAGATTAAGTGGTTGTATATTTGAGAGTGTGTTTCATGATATTCACGTTCTATTCCATAGGTCTACAGGTCTGTCTCTATACCAATACCACACTGTCTTAATTACAACTGCTTGTAGTAGAGTTTGAGGTTGCAGAAAGTGATACCTCCCATCTTCTTTTCTCCCAAGGATTGCTTTAGTTATTCATGGGGAGTTTATTATTCGCATACAAATTTCAGGAGTGTTTGTTCAATTTCTTTGAAGAACATCATGGGTATCTTTATAGGAACCACATTGAATCTGTATAAAGCTCTAGGGAGTATTACCATTATGATAATGTTAATCCTTCCAAATTATGAGCAGGGAATGTGTCTCCATTTCCTCAGTTCTTTTTATTTCCTGAAGTAACGTTTTGTAGTTTTCTTTTGTAGAGATCCTTTACATTCTTTGTCAGAATAACTCCTAGGTATTTGATTTTCTGTGGCACAATTATGAATGGGATAGTTTCTTTAATGGCCCTTTCTTCTCTTTCACTGTTTGCATATAGGAAGGCCATTTGGGTATTGATTTTGAACATTGCCACTCTACTATAGGAATGTATAATTTCTAGGAGCCTCTTGGTAGAGAGTTTCGGTTCTCCAGGTATAATATCATGTCATCTGCAAATAGTGATAACTTGGCTTCTTCCCTTCCTATCCGGATGCCCTTAATGTCTTTTTCTTCCCTGATTGCTATGGCAAGTACTTCCAGTACTATATTGAATAGAAGTGGTGAGAGTGGGCCGGCTTGTCTTGTCCCTGATCTTAAGGGGAAGGATTTCAGTTTTCCCCATTGAGAATGATGCTCACTGTGGGCTTGTAGTAGATGGCCTGGATTATCTTGAGGAAGGTTTCTTCAATCCCCATTTTACGGAGAGCTTTTATCATGAACGGGTGTTGAATCTTGTCAAATGCTTTCTCTGCATCTATTGATATGATCATATGGTTTTTATTTTTCTTTTTGTTGATATAATGTATTATGTTGATTGACTTGCGGATGTTGAACTATCCTTGCATTCCCAGGATGAATCCCACTTGGTCATGTTGTATAATCTTTTGATGACTCTTTGGATTCTATTTGCTAGTATTTTGTTGAAGATCTTAGCATCTGTATTCATCAGGGAGATTGGTCTGTAGTTTTCCTTTTTTTTGTGACATCTCTGTCTGCTTTGGGTATCAGGGTGATATGTGCCTCGTAAAAGCTATTTGGGAGTGTTTCTGTTTCTTCAATTTGACGGAAGAGCTTAAAAATAATTGGAAGTAGGTCCTCTTTAAAAGTTTTGTAGAATTCACTGGTGAATCCATCTGGGCCTGGGCTTTTGTGTTTGGGGAGACTTTTTGATTACTAATTCCATCTCCTCGATGGAGAGAGGTTTGTTGAGGTATTCCAAATCTTCTTGTTGCAGACTTGGGAGGCTATAGGAATTCAGGAATTTGTCCATTTCTTCTAGGTTCTCTTGTTTCGTGGCATACAGGATCTCATATTAATCTCTGATGATCTTTTGAATTTCTGTGGTTTCTGTTGTGATGTCCCTGTTCTTCATTTCTGATTCCATTTATTTGGGTTCTCTCTTTTCCTTTTTTACAAGTCTGGCAAGTGGT
Organism: Cryptotis parvus; assembly: GCA_021461705.1. Classification (NCBI taxonomy): domain Eukaryota; kingdom Metazoa; phylum Chordata; class Mammalia; order Eulipotyphla; family Soricidae; genus Cryptotis; species Cryptotis parvus. The sequence goes on from JAJIBD010017049.1 coordinate 8,966, forward strand.
TTGTCAATCTTGTTTATTCTTTCAAAGAACCAGCTTTTGGTTTCATTGACCTTCTGGATTGTTTTTTGACATTCCATCTCATTGATTTCTGGTCTAAGTTTTATTATTTCTTTCTTTCTGCTTTAGTTGGGCTCTTTTTGTTTATCACTCTCTAAGATCTCAAGTTGTGAAGTCAGACTGTTTGTGATGGTCTTTTCTTCTTTTCTCATGAATGATTGAAGAGCTATGAACTTGCCTCTTAACACTGCTTTTGCTGTATCCCGCAAGTTCTGGTAATTCGTGTCTTCAGTCTCATTTGTTTCCAGGAATCTTTGGATTTCCTCTTTAATTTCTTTTATGACTTGCTTGTTGTTCAGCAATGAGCTGTTTAGTTTCCAGGTACTTTGTATTGGTCTCCATTTTTGTGTACGATTAACTTCTATTTTCAGTGCATCATGGGCTGAAAAAATAGTTGGCACAATTTCTATCTTCTTGATTTTATAGAGGTATGATTTATGGTTCAGCATGTGATCTATTTTGAAGTATGTTCCATGTGCACTGGAGAAGAAAAGTGTATTCAGCTTTTTGGCGATGAAATGCCCTATATATGTCTACCAGCCCTCTTTCTTTCCATCTCTTCTTTTTAGGGCCAGTGTTTCCTTGATAAGTTTCAATCTTGTTGATCTATCCAGGGTTGATAGAGCAGAGTTGAAGTCTTGTACTACAATTGTGTTGCTGTCAATGTCTTCTTTGAAGTCTATTAGTAGTTGTTTTAGGTATTTTGCTGGCCCCTCATTGGGTGCATATATGTTTAATAGCGTGATTTCTTCCTGATATATGCATCCCTTGACTATTAAGAAGTGATCTTCACTGTCCCTTCTGACCTTCTTCAGCCTGAAATCTATGTTGTCAGATACCAGTATGGCTACCCCAGCCTTTTTGGACGGGTTGTTTGAGTGAAGGATTGTTTTCCAGCCTTTTATTTTGAGCCTGTCTTTGTTCCGATTGTTCAGGTGTGTTTCTTGAAGGCAGCAGAATGTCAGATTCAATTTTTTGATCCATTTTTGCCACTCTGTGTCTCTTAACTGGTGCATTTAGACCATTGACATTGAGAGAGATTCTTGTCATGGGATTTTGTGTCATCTTTCTGTATAGGTTGTTTGTTCTTTTTGGGTTATATCTCGTCTTCCAGTGGATCTTTCAGTCCTTATTTTAAGATTGGTTTTGATTTTACAAAGTTCCTAAGCTGCTATTTATCCAAGAAGTTGTATATATGTCCTTCAAATCTGAGTGAGAGTTTAGCTGGATAAAGAATTCTTGCTGAGGCATTCATTTCATAAAGTTCTTTTTACTATATCCCACCACTACCATTGGGCATGGAGGGTCTCTTCTGAGAAGTCTGCTGAAAGTTGAATGGATGCTCCTTTGTTACAATTTCCTTCTTTGATCTTGCTGCCTGAAGATTTCTGTGTCTGTCTATGGCAGCCATTACTTTGACTAGGATGTGTCTTGGGGTCTTTCTATTGGGGTCTCTTCTTGCTGGTATGCGCCAGGGTCTTGGATCTGGATGCCTTTGTCTTTTAATCGGGGAACTTTTCAGCCAGGATGTTTTAAACTGTTTTAATTTTTCTTGGGGTTACTTTCCTGTCCCTCTGGACTCCAATGATTCTTATGTTGTTCCGCCTGGCTTCATCCCATTGTTCTCTGTTCCGTTGCTGATCCACTTTCCGGTCTTTTTCCATCTTATGTAGTTCTCTGAGTGCTTCTGCAGCTCATCTTCAGTCTCACTGATTCTCTCTCTTTCGCTGCTGTCATCCTACTGTTGAGAGCCCCTATTGTGTTTTTCATTTCATCTACTGAGTTTTTAAGCCATGATATTTCTATTTGCATAGTTCTCATTTCTGCTTTCATTTACTCCCGTAATTTATTGACTTCATCTAGTGTTCTGCCAATCCTGTTCAGGATGACTCATGTAAACAGCTTGTAGATAACAGACAACACGCAGATAGGGTGATAGTTGCCGATGTCGTGAATGTTTCCCTTCTTGAACAGTAGAAATGTCCTGCTGGTTTTCCATAGGGGGGCACCTTGCATGCGGACAGGTAGCATGTGAAGAGCTGAGCTAGTGTATTTGTGAATACCAACGGCAGATTCTTCAGGTGTTCGGTCTGACTTTGTCTGGGCCTGGTGCTGTTCCTTTCTTTACTGGACGAGACTGGCATGTTAGATTTCAGAAGAGAGAACATTGGGAATGACATATCCATCCTGTGGAATTTGGTATGTGGGCAGGTGGATGTGGCTATCAAAGAGATTTGAGTAGAAGTCCTGAATAATCTTCTCCATTGCCTTTCTGGAAGATGTGATAGATCCATCAGGACGTCGAAGGGCAGTCATCTTGGTCTTATAGTTGGTAAAGGACAGGTGGGTGGTGCAAATGCTTTCCTGACTTCTGCTGCATCTACCAGTATTTCTGTTCTTCTGTCTTTGAGGTCTTCTTTTATCGCTTCTCTGCACTGTTTAGCAAGCTTGGACGTTAGCATTTGGTCTCCTGAGGCTCGCGCCCTTGCCACGTTGGCAAATGAGCTCAAGAGTTTCTGAATACAGGCGTCCTTTTGTGTCTTTCTCTCTCTCAGCATTCTTGCTTACAAACATGGAGGTGCTGAACCAGTCAGTTGTATTCTTCATCGATGTCGCCAATGGTGGTATCTTTCCATGTTGCTGCAATGGTGCCAAATAGTTCCCAGTTGGTGGTCGTTCTGGGAGTTCTCTTCTTAAACTTTGCAGCCTTTTCTCCCCGTTGCAGGAAGTAGAATTTTGCATGATATAGTCGGTTGTCCGATCCTGTTTGGAATTTGGGGACGACAGCAACATCAGGTCAAACAAAACTGTCAATTGAAGATGATGTGGTCAATTCATTGTGGAACTGACAAAACCGTTGATTGAAGATGATGGTCAATTTCAGTATGCAACTGCGAGCAAGCTAGCTTCCCGGAAAGGATTCAGCACAATTGACCATATCCACACAATAACCAAGCTCATTGAGGTTTGTTGGGAGTACAAGATGCCACTCTGCCTCACGTTCATTGCTTTACAGAAAGCCTTTGATTCTGTGGAGACTAAAGCAGTCATCAAAGCCCTAGACAATCAGGGTGTTCAAACCCCCATACATCAAGATCCTTCGTAAGCTGTATTACGGATTCACCACCAGGGATCTCACCATTCTACAAAGAAGTGATCATTGATGTCAAAAGAGGGGTTTGAGAGGGTGATACCATTTCACCAAAAACTCTTCAGTGCCACCCTCGAGAACATCATGCGACAATTAGAATGGGAAAGAATGGGAGTGAAGATAGATGGTCAGCAACTACAGCACCTCCACTTTGCTGATGACATCGTTCTAATAACACCAAATATTAGCCAAGCGGCACAAATGCTGGCTAACTTTGACCGAGAATGTGGAAAGATAGGTCTACAGCTGAATCTAAAGAAAACTATGTTCATGAAAAATGAACTAGTTCCTGAGGCCCCATTCACTCTCAATGGAACAAACATCTCTGAATGCAGCAGTTATGTGTACCTAGGTCGAGAAATCAACATGATGAACGACCTAAAACCTGAGCTGCGCAGGAGGAAGAGAGTGGCATGGAATGCCTTCAGAGGCATCAAGAAATAGCTAAAAGGAAAAGAACCTCCGGCTCCAGCTATATCTCTTCGCCTCCACTGTTTTCCTGCATTAACAATTGCCTCAGAGACCTGCGCCTATGAAAGCAGCATGAGAATGCTATTCAGGTCTTCCAGAGAGGAATTGAAAGATCTATGCTTGGAATATCATGCTTGGAATATCATGCTCACTCAAGTGAGAGAAGCAATCCAGAGTTCTGACCTCCATCGCTATTCCAGAATCAGGGATGCTGTCTCGTTTGCCAAGGCATCGAAAATCAGATGGGCTGGACATATAATGCGAATTGTTATCAACCGCTGGACTAGAGCCATTACCGACTGAATCCCATGAGATGTCAAAAGATCACGTGGCTGTCCACCTACAAGATGGTCAGACTTCCTAGTTAAGACCCTAAAGGAACGGTTTGAGGCTCTTCATATTCCTGAATTAACCAGATGCCATTGGGCCACATTGGCATATGATAGGGTCCAATAGAAATGTTACTGGCGCCCGCTCGAACAAATCGATGAATAACGGGATTCAAGTGATCAAGTGAATTTGTTGACTGCCCTTTCAACTTCTTCATTTATGTTCTCCTTTATTTTGTTGGACATCTGCTCCATTTTTTCGTTGAGCTCCTTAAACATCCTACTAATTTCTTCTCTAAATTCATTGTCAGAGAGATCGCACATCTGCATTCTTTTTTGAGACTTCAGGGTTGATTCCTTCATCTGTTCTTCAAACTGGGGATCTGCATTATTTCCCCATGGTGTTGCGGT
>JAJIBD010017050.1:0-12592 GCA_021461705.1 Cryptotis parvus
ATCTTTCTAGCCCCGTAACTACGATATTGTTTGTAAGACGTGATTGACAAGAGAAATGAAGCTTAGACAAAATCAAGGTGAAATTTAGAGCAACTTTTCACTATTTTTAAACAATGAAAGACAAATTTTGAAAGATACCTCACATTAGATCTGCGCAGCAGTGGAAAGAGCTTGTGTGAGACTCATGCTTTAAATAACCCTGCAAAATAAATACCATTATTCTCATTTTTCAGAAAAGGAAACAGGCTCTTAATGGGCTATAAAGACCACTGAACCAGGAAATAAGCAAGACCAAAACTCTCCCTCCCCCCCCCATCACCACCCAGCAGGAGTTCCGCTCACAACAGCCTCACTCACGGCAGCCCCAGAATCAGCCGTTTGAGATCACTTCAAACTTCAGCAATCCTTATGCGCATGCTCACTTCACCCCCAATGCCCCCGCCAAAATACACCCTAACGAAAACGAATGCGCATGTCCCACAAACGAAGTTGTGTGTGTGTGTGTGTGTGTGTGTTGTGCGTCTGTGTGTATGTGTGTGTGTGTTTCCAGAGAGGTTAATTACGCATGTTCAATTTCAATTTATCAACTACAGACACAGCACGCATGCTCACTTGCCTATCGGACGCTTTAGAGGACCATGCGCATGCTCCGGCCGCCCGGAGAGGCTTCGCCCGGCGGTGTGCGCATGTTTCTGCCCGGCCCTGGCTCCGGGCGAGAGTTCTGCGCATGTGCATTGCCCACAGTTGGGCTTCAGAGGGCGGAGTACGCATGCTCCGTCGCTGAACCTGAGTAGCCAGTCTAGGGCCTAGGCGCAGACGCACTACGCCCAAGCAGCCGATGATGGCGGCAGCGGCGGCGGTGGCTGCGGCGGGTCCGGGCCCATGAGGCGACGACGGAGGCGGGACGGCTTTTACTCAGCGCCAGACTTCCGAGACCAGGAAGCTGAGGACATGGCAGGAGTGTTTGACATAGACCTGGACCAGCCAGAGGACGCGGGCTCTGAGGATGAGCTGGAGGAGGGGGTGAGGCCCGGGGTCCCGGGGGCCCGAGGTGACAGGGCCGGGGCGGCGGCGCGGGCCCGGGTCGCCCGGAGAGTCTGAGAGCGCGGAGACCCTGGGCCGGCGCGTGGAGCGGCCGGAGGGGCCGCGGCCCGGGGCGGGAGAGCGGGCGGGGCCCGGGACCTGGCCCTTAGGTGTGGACCCGCCGCGGGGCTCGCAGGTGCAGGTCGCGCGCCCCGAAGCCCCAGATCCGCGCAGCCCCGGGGAGTTCGCGGAGGGAACGAGCAGCGGCGCGGGGTCCGTGCCTCGATCTTTCGGACTTATCCGGGGCTTGAGCGGTGGAAGCGCGTGTTGGGGCGGGGGGAGGGGTCCCTGCGCCCGCCGGGTGTCCCGCAAGTGCAGGTGAAGCGCGGAAAGGGTCCGCCCGGAGTGGGAGTGCGCGTGTCCACACGGCCGCCTCCGCCTCCTCGCCCGTCGCTGCTCCCCGGTGCAGCGCTCAGCTGTTGGAAGTGACAGCTGAAAACTTCTGTCGCGAGTAGCGCTGCTGCTGCGGCTACAACCAGCAGGAGTTTTATTTCGGGAGCGAGGGGCTCCGCTGCATCTTCCAGGAGTTGCCTTTTTTTTTTTTTTTTTGCTAACCCTTACCCCTGTGACTTTTTTTTTCTTTAATTCGCCAAAGAGCATTTTTAACCCACGGTACTTACTTTTCCCCCGTTGGAGATGTCTACATTTTTTTCCAAAAATACTTTATGTAATTTGGGGGTGGAAAAAAAAACCAGCGTTGACAGCTGTGATTTGCCTTGCCAAAAATAAATTGCTTGAACTGAGACTTGTGAATGGTGGTGTGAGGGTTTTCCGTGCTGTAAGTGGAGGGACTAAATTTAGAACCGCTTTTCCTAATGTAAAGCTTGCCTTTACCTTTGCTGTCTTGGTAGTTCTCTGTGGAATATTGCTTTTTTTTTTTTTTCAAGAGAAAAGTATTAAGGGGAAAGAAAACCCTAATTGCACTGGCCTGAAGTTTTAAAATGGTTTTTTTTGTTACACTTAAGTCACCGCTTTGGGGCAGATGATCATTAATTATAGCCTCGTGGTAATTCAGGTTCTAAATTCAGTTGTTTAGATGCTTAGAAGGTTAATGACAGATGTCAGATGTTCTAACTGCAGAAGAGGCTGCCCTGTCTTTCCCTCACCTGATTTTCCTCTTGAGGCAAGTAAGTTGGTTTCTGCTTGTCACAGAAGATTAAGATTCTATATATAAAGAACTTTGAAAACTTTAAGGAACAAATAGGCTAAAATAATACTATTTTCTTTTTTTCTTTCCGTAACACAGTAGATGACTGTGGAAGGTGGAGGTTGAGAAAATGTGTCTTTGAAACAGTTTTTTATTTTTTTTTTTTTTTGCTTTTTTGGGTCACACCCAGCGATACTCAGGGGTTTTCTCCTGGCTCTGCACTCAGGGAATTACCCCTGGCGGTGCTCAGGGGACCATATGGGATGCCGGGATCGAACCCAGGCCAGCACAGGCCGCCGCGTGCAAGGCAAACGCCCTACCCGCTAGGCTATCGCTCCGGCCCCTGAAACAGTTTTTTTAAAAAAGGTATTTGGGTCTGAAATTCCAGTTAGTGTCTTAAGTATGTGATAGAATAACTACAATTTGAAGTAATTTTTAAAATTAATTTCACTACGTGTACCATATTTTTCATTAGCTATATTGGCTCCATATGGCAGTGGGTTTGGAACAGGCAGAATAGAAACCTAGATAGGATGGGTGTTTTGTGAAATGTTTATTGGTAAGAATTTACAGATTCTGGGCTTATCAGAAATTAAAAGAGCCAAAAGTAAAATACTGGGTTTTTTTTTTTTTTTTCGCTTTTTTGGGTCACACCTGGCAATGCTCAGGGGTTACTCCTGGCTCTGCACTCAGGGAATTACTCCTGGCGGTGCTCGGGGGACCATATGGGATGCCGGGGATTGAACCCGGGCCGGCATGGCCGGCCACGGGCAAGGCAAACGCCCTACCCGCTGGACTATCACTCCAGCCCCAAAATACTGTATTAAGATACTTTATTGTGTATCTTACAATACTGTTTTATGAGCCAGGACCTTAATGGAACTATTTTGACTTACTCCTAGACATTTTTTTTACTAGGTGCAGGCAAATACGATTTTGAGAGGGTATGAAGAGACCAAAGGAATTGGTGGAAATGAGAGATATATGACTACTTTTTGGGGAGAGGAAACTTGGGGAAGGAGCTAAGGTAAAAATAGAGGAATCTGAGGAATAGGCTGAAGAAAATGTATCTTACGCTTTTGGAGTTGAAGAAAAAAAAATTTTTTTTTAATTTTATTCTGGGCCACATCTGATGGTGCTCAGGCCTTTCTTCTGGGTCTGTGCTCAGGGGTCATTCTCACCAACACCGGGCAGACCATGCTGGGGATGGAACCTGGGCGAGTCACATGCAGGGTAAGGACCCTGCCCGCTGTATTGTTGTTCTGGCCCAAGAAATTAAACATTTTAGCATGCTGGTAAAAGAGCAGCCTCCAGGTGGCAAAGAGGAAAGTTGTTTCCCCATTTCCCCCTCCCCCATGCCTGGGATGCACGTGCAAGCACCCTATTCATTGGACTATCTCTCTGGCCCCCTCAAAGGGAAAGTCTCGGAGAGGAATTGAATAGGCAACCAACTAAATTTTAGTGTGATGTGTAGATTTCTCAAACATAAGTAAATTTAAGAAGGGCTGGAGACCTAGTATGGATGGGTGGGCACTTGATTTGCGTGTGGCCTACCCAGCTTCCATTCCTGGTGTCCTGTGTGTGCTGTGTGTTTGCGCCTTGGTGTCCTCTAGGCACCGCCAGGAGTGATTCCTGAGTACATAGCTAGGAGTACCCTCTTGAGCATTGCTGGTGTGACCCCAAACCATAATAAATAATCAAGTGCTGAAAAGATAGTACTGGATGTAGGGTCTTACCTTGCACACACCTAACCTGACCTGCATTTGCTCCTGGGCACCCCATATGGTATACCCTGAGTCCCAGCTAGAGCAGTCCCTAAGTCCAAGCCTGAACACAGCCAGATATTACCCAAAAAACAACAAGAAGAAAGAATTTTTTTAAATTTTAGTTTATTTTATTTTTTGCTTTTTTGGGTCACACCCGACAATGCTCAGGGGTTTACTCCTGGCTCTGCACTCAGGGAATCACTCCTGGCAGTGCTCGGGGACATATGGGATGCCGGGGATCAAACCGGGTCCCCGCTGTGCAGGAGCAAATGCCCTACCAGCTGGACTATCACTCTGGCCCCCTTTAAAAAAAAATTTAGGGGGCCAGAGCGATAGCCCAGCGGGTAGGGCGCGTTTGACGCGGCCGCCCATGCCGGCCTGGGTTCGATCCCCAGCATCCCATATGGTCCCCCGAGGCACTGCCAGGAGTAATTCCTGAGTGCAGAGCCAGGAGAAAGCCCTGAGCATTGCTGGATGTGACCTTAAAAAAAGCAAAAAAAAAAAAAAAAAAATTTAGAATCTTATTTTCCTTTTTGGTTTGGTTTTGGGGGCCACATTTGGTGGCACTCAGGGCTTCTGTTCTCAGGGATCTCTGTGGCTGCTGGGGATTGAACCATGGTCAGCCACATTCCCTTAATGCCTGTAACTATCGCTTGGCTTGAAATCTTAAGATTCTTTAAAAACCTGGCTATTTATAATAATGTAACATTTTTGACTTGTGACTAGGTAGGTGATGGTACATACTTTTTTTTTTTTTGCTTTTAGGCCACACCGGCAATGCTCAGGGGGCTACTCCTGGCTCTGCACTCAGGAATTACTCCTGGCGGTGCTCGGGGGACCATATGGGATGCCGGGATCGAACCCAGGCCGGCAGAGGCCGGCTGCGTGCAAGGCAAACACCCTACCCCGCTGGGCTATCGCCCCGGCCCGGTACATAAATTTTTTTAAAAAATAAAAAAAAATATTTAAAAAATTTGTGTATGTCAAAGTAATCTCGCTTAATTTTTTTTTTTTTCTCTTTGGGTCACACCCAGCAATGCTCAGGGGTTACTCCTGACTCTGTAATCAGGAATTACTCCTGGCACTGCTGGGAGAACCATATGGGATGCTGGGGATCAAACCTGGGTTGGCCACGTGCCAGGCAAACGCCCTCCCCACTGTACTAGTTGTACTATTATTTAAGGGGTTTTGTTTGTCTTTTTTGGGCCACACCTGACAATGCTCAGGATTTTCTCCTGGCTCTGCACTCAGGAGTCACTCCTGAGCGGTCTCAGGGAACCAAATGACATGCGATTGCTTTGGCTCCTTTTCTTCTAAATCGCAAATGAAAATGCTTATGATCTGCCAGGGAAGTTGGGAAAAGATTTAATTAATGTCTAGATTAAGTATATTTAGCTCATTCTGGAACAGTGTTTTAATATTTGTAAATGTTTTCTTTTGGACTTTAGAAACTTTGTACGCAATTTGAATTTAAAACTTCACAGTTATTTTAGTGAACTAATTCAAACATCATATTTTTTAAAAAAAATTTGGTATCGGGACCATACCCAGCAGTCATAAGGGACCTGGTACAGTGCTAGCTCCTGGTTGTATTCAGAGGACCTCATACAGTGCTGGGGGTTGAACCTGGGTCTCTTCCATGTACATCCATCTAGCCTTTGAACTCTGTCCTGCTACAGGGTACTTTTTTTTTGGGGGTCACATACTTGATGCCCAGGGGCTTTATCCTGGCTCTGCATCATACTTGACTAACACATTAGGTGAGCCATATTCTACTTTGTGGATCATTGTGGCACACACAAAAGCATTGGGTGAGTCAGTAAGATTAAAGCAACAGGTCTAAATAGAATTTTAAGGGAGAGTTTCTAATGTAAAGTGTTAGTCGGCTATAGAGTTCTCTCTCCCTCTCTCTCTTCTCTCTCGCTTTCTCTCCCTTTTTGGGGTCACACCCAGCTATGCTCAGTGGTTACTCCTGACAGTGTTCTGGGCCCATATGGATGCCGGGATTGAACCTGGGTCAGCGCATGCAAGGCAGACCCCCACCTGCTCTTCTCTCCTGCTCCCTAGAGCTTTCTAAAACTAGCTTTTTTTTTTTTCTTTTTTGGGTCACACCTGGCAATGCTCAGGGGTTACTCCTGGCTTTTTGCTCAGGAATTACTCCTGGCAGTGCTCGGGGGACTATGGGATGCCGGTGATCAAACCCAGGTCGGCTTCATGCAAGGCAAACGCCCTACCTGCTATGCTATTGTTCTGGCCCCTAAAACTAGCATTACGTAGCAGGAAAGAATTGTGTCTCAGATGTTTGTGCTCTAGCGGGTAATGGTAGGCAGTTATAAAAACAGACGCAGGTGGTAGGTAATACAGGCCTGGCTGGCTCGGGAAATGAAGATTAGCCAAAGGGCATATCTTTCGACGTGGCTTCAAAGTTGTGGTTCAGTGTTAACTATTCTGCGGTCTTTAATTTGGAACTAAATTAAACTTACATTAAAGGAAAAACAATTATATAATACCACTTTATCACATCTGAGAGAAGTTAGTCTTTTTGTCTTCAAAGCCATCAGATGACTGTAGGAAGCAATGCACACACACACACCCTTTAACTATATAACCACTGCTCCCCTGTCACTAACTTTTTTTTTCTTTTGGGTCACACCCCTTTTTTTCCCTTCTTTTGGGTAGGACTCCTCTCGGGTGAGATCCTCTCTCTGTGGTGGGAGACTTAGGCTCTTTAGGTCTAAGTTCAGACCAGAGCTAGAGTTCTTTCATTATACTGGATTGGTGTGGAAGAGCTTCTGTACTACTTAAAAAACCTTTTTGGAACTGGCGCCGGACTCGTGAGTTTTCATCCATTTCCTGGCGTTCTCGGAGGTAGAAGAGTTTCTGTCCTGACACTGTCAGGGATCCCAGCGGCATCCACGACATCTGGCGTCCCTAGGTGGACATGCCCACATCTGGAGGTCCCACCAAGATGCTGGTGAACTTTTCCTGAAGCTGGGAGCAGAATTCAAACCGTGAGTTAAAATGGGTTCCTTCTCGAAAGTTTTTTCTTTATTCTGGCTTCACCTGCTTTTTTCAGGTGCTAGCAGCAGTCATGGCTTTTGTAACTCCTACTGGTCTTTCAGAGAGTCATGAAATAGTATCTAGCAAACAGATTTTAAAGCTTTACGATAACCTAGAGGAAGAAAAGAAACATCCAGAGGAGGCAGACTCCCAAACTGAAAATCTGCCCAGAGTTAATACCTCCGAAGGCAAAGATGCCCCTCTAATGGAAAGGGATGTTCAATTTGAGGGTTTCTCTAGAACTATTACAAACTCTGATGAGGACAAAGGGGAAGAACAGATTAATTTCCCGACACCCCTCTTCCCGAGATGAACCCAGAGCCACAGCAGAGCCTGAGAAGCTACCCATGGTGTATTTGATATGCCAAAAACAGTTAACAATAATGGACCTCATTCCCAACAAATGGAGACATTACTGCCTCCCACTAGAGCAAACCAATGAACAACGGGAAGCCAAGTGATACAAGTGATTAAGCTTAAAACTTTCGTTACATATTCTAAGTTAAAATCCCTATTAGATAAAATATTTTCTTCCAATCCTTGACTTTTTGCTTTCTAACATTGTTTTCTAACATTCTAACTTACACTTTTGAAAAGTTAAGGTTTTTAACTTCGTTATAGTTCTTTTTCTTGATTTTATTTTGATGGCTTGTGTTCCTACTATATACGAAATCTTTGCCTTCTTGATCACTTGATCACTTGACATCCCGTTATTCATTGATTTGCTCAAGCCGGGTGCCAGTAATATTTCCATTTGACCCTATCACGTGCCAGTGTAACCCAATGGCATCTGGTTGCTCAAACCGTTCGTTCAGGGTCTTGACGAAGAAGTCTGACCATCTTGTAGGTGGGCGGCCACGTGCTCTTTTGACATCCCGTGGGATCCAGTCAGTAACGGCTCTAGTCCAGCAGTCGTCTCCAAATCGCATTACATGTCTCTTATAATAAAAATGCTCTATATTTTCTCCAGACATTTTTATCGACTTTTTAAATAAAAGCCATACGTAGTGGTCCTTCAGGCCACTCACAGAAGTTCTGCACCCTAGTGTGGGGCTTATGGTTTAGTGCTTGGGTTCAGCAATAGAGTGCTCAGATCAGGCAGTGCTCAGAGGCAACCAGGAACACATCTGGTGGAGTTTGGGGGCTGGAGGAGGAGAGCTATGACTAGGTCAAACTCACATGTGCAGTAATACCCCTTGGCCAATTTTTATAAATGTCAACTCCCATATTTTGTTTTATCCACTTTCAGTTTCATCCTGTATTCACTTGTAGATTAATTTCTGTGCATGGTATAGTTTGAAGAGTTAACAAAAAGCTGGTGTTGTCACTGAAGAAAACTTTTTTCCTCTATACTTTTTTTGTTTTTAGTTAATTTTTTATATTTTATTATGTGAGGATATGACTACAAGAGCATGCTACCTGCACGGCAGAGCCTGGCAAGCTACCCGTGTTGTATTTGATATGCCAGATACCAGTAACAATTATAGACCTCAATTCCCATGATACGATGGAATGGATTGAGGCTCTTTATGTTCCTGGAGCAAGCAGGTGCCCTTGGGCTCTACTAGCATGAGACAGGTCATATGGAGATGTTACTGGTGCCCGCTCGAGCAAATCAATGATGAACGGGAAGACAGTGATACAGTGACAGTGGGTCACACCCAGCAATGCTCAGGGGTTTCTCCTGGCTCTGCACTCAGGAATTACTCCCTGGTGGTGCTCGGGGGACCATATGGGATGCCGGGATCAAACCCAGGCCCCCGGGCCGGCATGGGCTGGCCGGCGTGCAAGGCAAACGCCCTACCCACTGGGCTATCGCCGGCCCCTCCCCTGTCACTAACTTTATCAAGTTGAAACTTCCAGAGTTTTCCCCATCAGTTTGCCTTAGTCTATTTTTTTTTTTTTTTGGGGGTCACACCCGGCGATGCTCAAGGGTTACTCCTGGTTCTTTGCTCAGGAATTACTCCTGGCGGAGCTTGGGGACAACATGGGATGCCGGGGATCCTACCCAGGTCGGCAGCATGCAAGGCAAACGCCCTACCCACTGTGCTATTGCTCCGGCCCCTGCCTTAGTTTATCAATCACACATCATTGTGTTAGACCTCATCCTGACTTGTTCATACCATGAGCTAGTTCTGACAAAAGTCTTGTATTTGGCGGCACATTTGAGCAGTCATTATTTCTGAATACAATAGGTTTTCTTCCCCCTCCTTTTATTGTTGACCAAGAAGTGCACTGGTTGTGATACTCACTGGGTGTTAGGCTCTCGTATCACTGTTGTGTCAGGCATAATCTGTAGTGCTCATAGGGTGGGAGCATGTGCTATAGTGTCACACTCATGGTCCTTATGCTCTACTTGTAGTTGTGCTTGCCGGTGGTTGCAAACACTTTACCTGCTTGCCAGTGCACTGGGGATCTGACACTGGCAGCACTGGGGGTCTGAGGGGCCGCAGCAGAATTATAGGCTGCACTCTGAGCAGGTGAGCCACTCCGAGGGCTAAACTTTTGGTCACACATCTGCCAGGAAGCGACTTCAACCAATGAGCCTTCCCCAGTTCAGGGCTACTATGCATTCATTATGTATTTAACTATAGACTGGTCCCTCGGGAGAGAGAAATGTGTTCCTATAACTTCGGGTACTTGGAATGAATTTTGAATTATTATAATTTTTTTTTTCCTCCTTGGGTCACACCCAGCAATGCTCAGGCATAGCTCCTGGCTCTGCACTCAGGAATTACCTCCTGACTGTGCTTAAGGGACCATATGGGATGCTGGGGATCTAACCCAAGTTGGCCGCATGTAAGGCAAACACACTATCCACTGTACTCCGGCCCCCCATTCTAATTTTTTTTTTTTTTGTGTCATACCTGCCGACGGTCAGGGTTTACTCCTGGCTCTTCACTCAGGAATTATTCCTGGCGGTGCTGGGGAGGGACCATATGGGATGCCGGGGATCAAACCTAGGTTCATTGCATGCAAGGCAAACACCTTACCGCTGTGCTATTGCTCAGGCCCCCCATTCTAAATTTTTTTTTTTTTTTTTTTGCTTTTTGTGTCATACCTGGCAATGCTCAGGGGTTACTCCTGGCTCTGCACTCAGGAATTACTCCTAGTGGTGCTCAGGGGACCATATGGGATACTGGGGATTGAACCGGGTCGGCCGTGTGCAAGGCAAATGCCCTACTCGCGGCTGTACTATCGCCTCCGCCCCCATTTTTTTTTTTTTTTTTTTTTTTTTTGCTTTTTTGGGTCACACCCGGCAATGCTCAGGGGTTACTCCTGGCTCTGCACCCAGGAACCACTCCTGGCGATGCTCGGGGACCATATGGGATGCCGGGGATTGAACCCGGGGCGGCATAGGCCGGCCGCGTGCAAGGCAAACGCCCTACCCGCTGGGCTATCGCTCTGGCCCCAGGCCCCAAAAAATTTTTAATAAAACTTTAAGGCTTTATTTTTTTTTAGAGCCTGGTTTCAGCTTTTTTTTTTTTTTTTTTTTTTTTTTTTTTTTGAGTCACACCCAGTGATGATCAGGGATTACTCCTGGTTCTGCACTCAGGAATTACTCCTGGCAGTCCTGGGGAACCATATGGGCTTCCAGGGAATGAACCCGGTGGGCTGTGTGCAAGGTAAACGTCCCTCCCCTCTGTACTGTTATTCCGGCCTCAACTATTATGTTTGATATACCTCATAATCGTGGGATTGGGGAGAGATAGCTCAGTTGACAGAGAACATTGAAGGCTCTGAGTTTGATCCCCAGCACCATGTGGCCCTCCAAGCACCACTGTCTAATTTGAGAGCCTCCTGAGCACCACTGACCAACTCTGGGCAAAATGAGCCATGCTGGGAGTGGCCCCTGGGCCTCTGAGCCCTGCAGGGTGTGGCCCTATTTAAAAAGAATTTTGTTTTTAGGTCATACCTGGTGATGCCTAGAGGTTACTCCTGGCTCTGAGCTCAGAAACCACTTCTGGTGGGCTTAGGGAGCAAATGGAATGTACTGGGGATCAAACCCGGGTTGGTCTTGGGCAAGACAAGTGCCCTACCTGCTGTACTGTTGCTATGGTCCCAAAAAAGGTTTATAATCAAACTATTGAATTTGGGGAAGAGGCTTGCAGTACTCAGGGTTTACTTCTGGCTCTGTGTTCAGGGCTGTCTCTTGGAGGTGTTCAGGGATCTGATGCCAGGGATTGAACCCAGGTCAGGTGTGTGCAGGGTAAGCTGTGTTGTCTTTCCATTTGCTTTGTTTGTTTATTTCTTTTTGTCTTTTTTTTTGGGTTTTACCCAGTGATGCTCAGGATTATTCCTGGCTCTGTGCTCAGGAATTACTCCTGGTGGCGCTCAGGAGACCAAATAGGATTCTCTGTGTAAAACCCAGGTTGGCCTCCTGCAAGCAAGGCAAGCAAGCTGTACTATGGCTCCGAGCCCACAACATTCATTTTATTTTATTTTTATTCTATTTAAAATGTTTTTAAATTATACTACCGTGAGGTATACAGTTACAAAGATGTTCATGTTTGGGTTTCAGTCATACAGTGTTCCGGCACCCATCCCTACACTAGTGCCCATTTCCCACCACCAATGTCCCTCCTGATTCCCTACCCCCCGCCCAGCCTGCCTTTGTGGCAGAAACTTTACCTCTCTCTCTCTCTCTCTCCCTTTTTTCTTTTCTTTTCTTTTTTTTTTTTTTTTTGCTTTTTTGGGTCACACCCGGCAATGCTCAGGGGTTACTCCTGGCTCTGCACTCAGAAATTACTCCTGGCAGTGCTCGAGGGACCATATGGGATGCTGGGGATCGAATCCGGGCTGGCATGGGCCGGCCGTGTTCAAGGCAAACACCCTAACCACTGGGCTATTGCTCCGGCCCAGACTCCCGCCTTTTCTTACACATTGTGGCTTGCAATACATACATTTAGATGTTACCATGTATATCCCTTTGTTTACATTCAATGCTCAGTTCTAGGTTGGTATTGTCATTCCCAACAGTTACTAGTACACTATTCCTTTCTCTGTCTTTCCTAACCTCTGACTCCCACACACTTGTGGTAGATTCCACCCACTCATAAGACCTCCTGGTTCATGTTTTGCCTGACCTTGGATATTGGTATCATGCTATTTTTTTATATCCCGCAAATAAATGCTGTCATTCTATATCTGTCCATTTTCTTCTGGCTAATTTCACTCAGCATGATCCTCTCCGTTTCCATCCATTTATAGGCAAATTTCATAACTTCCTTTTTCCTAACAGCTGTATAGTATTCCATTGTGTAGATGTGCCACAGTTTCTTTATCCAGTTGTCTGTTCTCATGTCCTCTTGTATTTTATTGGCTTTGTATTCCATTGCTTCTTTGAGCTCCTTATGCATCCTTAACAATTCCTTCCGAAATTCCTTGTCAGAGAGGTTATATAGCTCATCGTTATTGTTTGGCTTCTCTGGTCTAGTGATTTCACTCACTGAGCTTGATGGAATTCTGTGTTGCTTTACCATTATGACTATTGCAGGTTGCAATTGTGTATTCTTTTTTTTTTTTTTTTTTTTTT
>JAJIBD010017052.1:0-13982 GCA_021461705.1 Cryptotis parvus
GGGACAGTGGTGGTGGGAAATGAACACTGGTGAAGGGACAGGTGTTGGAATGTTATATGACTGAAGCCCAATCATGAACGATTTAAATACACAAGCTCAAGCCGGCAACCACTGCATTATTTGGGAGAATGTTCTTTACCAGGTTGCATGGCCACTGGCCAGGAGGCCATAACGATGGGCGGAAGGGAAGAAAAGATGGCCCCGGACACTCTGGGATAGCTGATGACTGCAGTGAGACCACCTAGCCAGCATTTTCACTGTGGCATCCAAATCCCAGAGGTCTGGAGTGTGTGTGTGTGTGTGGGGGGTCACTTTAAACCACAGGACGTCCGCCCAGGGCAGACACCTCACAGCTTACCTGCTTGCAGGTCTTCCGCCTGAAGGGTCCTTCGTGTTTGAGTTTGTAGTGCAGGTAAAAGAAACGGAAGCCAAAGCTGTGGGGCGCGTGGTCAAAGGTCACCTGCATGTCCAGACCGTGCTGGGTGATGTTCAGACTCCGAGGCTTCCAGACTGCGAGGGTGAGGGGGCTAGAGTCAGCGCCCAAGGGCTGCCCCGCAGCACCAAGGGGAAACACTTGGAACCATGACAGACTAAAAATAGCTACTTACAGGGCTTACAGGCCAGGTTGTCGGGCTGCAACAGCAGATGGCAGGCTATTGAGAGAAGGAGGGATTTTTAGTTCTAAGCCCATTTTCCTTGTTCTACAATTTGGCATAATAAAAAGACAATTTATCATAAAATATACAAACCAAATTAAAAACCCCTACTGCACTGGGGTTCTACTGGAAAAGGTAGATAATATACCAATTCATTGCTAATTTTCAGTAAAAGCAATGATTATCAACCAAATCCTTACACTAGAAAATATATAAAATACAAATGTAGATCAATTTACTCAAAATAAATGGAAACTGTATCGGGCTGAGATACAGTACAGCAGGTAGAGTTTGCTTTTTGCAGGCACCCAAGCCAGGTTCAATCCCGATACCCCATGTAGTCCCTGAGCCCCACCAGGAATGATCCCAGAGCACTGCCAGATGGGGCCCAAAAAAAACAAACAGATGAAAAAGGGAACCATAAAGTCACCTGGGTTTTTGGAACTTGTCAAACATCACATTGTCTCAAAGGACTGTGTTTGCGCTACTGTCCCAGAGGGGCTATTGCAGCTATAGACATGCTGTTGGTCCCTTAGTGAGTCAGTTACTGAGCTACTCTCCTTGGCCTGTGTATAAAATTAATAGCTATACATGAAATTTATATAATTTATAGAAATAAATACATAAGAACTAACTAGCAACCACTGCACTATTTGGTAAGATAGTTCTTTACTAGAACTTAAAAAAGTAAATAATATATTCTTTTTTTTTTTTTTTTTTTTTTTTTTTGGATCATACCCGACAACACACAGGGTTACTCCTGGCTCTTCGCTCAGGAATTACCCCTGGTGATGCTCAGGGACCATATGGGATGCCGGGATCAAACCTGGGTCGGCTGCATGCAAGGCAAATGCTCTACCCACTGTGCTATCACGCCAGCCCCTGTATTATTATTATTCTTAATAACCTTCCCCTCGAGGTGTTGCAGGTGTGGCTGCAGTTGGCTGGCATTGGCAGGTGGCAGACAGGAGACATGCTTGTCAAACTGCCCCGTGGGCCCTGGATGGTTGATGGTCTGACATAGAAAAAGACTGAGCCCACTGGGATGAACTGAGAGAAATGGCAGAGCCTGGCAAGCTACTGTGGTGTATTCAATATGCCAAAAACAGTAACAATAATGGACCTCATTCCCATTGAATGGAGATGTTACTGGCACCCGCTCGAACAAATCGATAAACGGGAAAACAAGTGATACAGTGATTCTTAATAAATAAATCTATATAAACAAGCCTCTACTGAGATTTCAAGAAAACTTCAGGGTAAGCCTGGCAGCGACTGTGGATTCTTTTCATCTTCATCAGAGCTATGGTTTAAGACTGTTTACCTGGAGTCTAAAAAGATAGCCAGGCACCTGAGTAACACAACAACACTGAAAGCCAGGCAGCAAAGGAGCAATAGGATTTGGCTATGACAGGAACACAGTAAGGGGCAGGAGGGAGAGCTCAGGGGGACAAGCTTTTGCGCATGAAGCCAACATCACAGGTCCCAGGAGCACCACCAGAAGTGAGTCCCAAGCACCGGTGGATATGGTCTCCACAACAAGACACAAAAGACCTCGGTGGTAGAGCGAGTCTGTAGTACTAACGTTGAGTCTGGTTCATGGAATTGACCTAAATGTAGGTGTGAGCCCCCAGCATACAGTGCAACCAAGTGTAGAACCCCAGACATCATGACAACAAGGGGAGAACCCACACACCAGTTTTAACACAGCTGGAAAATGTCCATGAATGTCAACAAAAATCGAAAGACAACGCCCAAGTCACACGGCACTGAGAAATGGTAAGAAATGCCCCGGCTGCCATGGCTTCTCCTCGACAGACACGCTGGCCCTGTGAGGAGAGTCCAGCTCAATCCATGCTCATTAGGATTTATGCAAACTTCCCATAAACACACTCCTTGAATCCTCTACCTGGGGGTTAGTAAGGCTTTGAATTGGAAAGTGCATCTGGCTTCCACCCTCAGGAACCTTATCGTAATTTTAAAAAAATGATCTGAATTATGTGAAGGCTTTTTTGGCATGGGGAGGATGGTGGGGGGATGGGGTGACAGACAAGGACAATGACACACAACACACCCAGGCGTGATGACACACAAGACAACACACCTAGTTGTGATGACATAGCACAACACACCCACTGTGGTTAGGAACGGACTACAGTGCTGGGAATCAAACTGTCAAATTCAAGTCAAGCGCCTACTCCCTTAACTACCTGGCTCCCACGATGATACATACCATTATAAAATAATTTTGCTGCATAGAAAATAACTACAGTTTAGACTACAAAGCCCAGAGTTAGCCTGGAGTATCTCAGAGTACGCCCAAAACCACCTGCTTTCCCCCATCCCCCAAAGAAGGGAAAATGTCTATAGCTTAAGGAAAAACTAAGGCAAAGAGAAAGCAACCTGAGCATGAATTACGCAAAAGAAAATGGTTGCTATAGGTCTGGGTCGGCCAGCGGGGCCCTCCCCCCCGCGCGAGTGAGCGAACCCCTTGACTGGGGCTGGCCGAGCCATTTACTGCCCTCCGGAGCTCCATGGGCTGCTTCCACTTGGGGCTGAGTGGCGCAGCTGTGGGTCTGGAGTGGTTGGGTCTGGAGTAAGGATTTGGTCTCCCTCCCATTCCTCAACCTCCATGTCAGAAGGCGTGGCTGCGAATTCCCAACCACCACAGTCAGCAACCCTGGAAGAGAGACACTCCAGGCCCACAGCTGCAGCCATGCAACGGTCTTAGATAATACTGGAAGTTAGGACCAGGTCCTTCCCAGGATCTTTCACATTTCTATACAGTTCTAGGCAGGTTCTAGCTGTGACCCGTCATCCCAGTGAGCCTAGCAAGAAGCCAGGGGAACCCCCACACCATGAGGTCAGTCATTCTCAAAATCCAGACTCCAGAGCTCCACCTAAGAGAAAAGCAGGTCTCTCCCTGTTGAGGTTCATCAGTAAAGCTCGAGATGAGAACCTACTACTGAGAGTATACCATCTACACAGCAGAGCCTGGCAAGCTACCTGTGTTGTATTTGGTATGTCCAAAACCAGTAACAATTATAGACCTCATTCCCATAACCTGAAAAAGAATGGTTTGAGGCTCTTCGAGTTCCTGGATTGAGCAGATGCCCTTGGGCTACACTAGCATGCAACAGGACAAATAGAGATGTTACTGGTGCTCGCTCGAGCAAATTGATGAACAATGGGAAGACAAGTGATACAAGTGATACAAGTGAAGGTCTGGGTCAAGAGCAAAAACATCCCCGAGTGGGTAGGAAAGGCTGGGAGTGATGCAGGGCAATCACAGGGGCCCCATCTTGACGGGCTTCCAAACACTGCTGGTATATCCCTGATGGGCCCCCATGTGGCCAGGGAGGGGGGAAGAAAACCTGTCACGTGAGAATTAAGATGGAACCAGCCCACAGAGATGGGGCAGATGCCAGGACCAGCAGACTGGGAGGCTGATGTTTCAAGGTGCCACTACAGGTTTCAGGGTGCCTGGCTGAATCCAAAGGCAGCAGTGTGAGCTGATAAAAGACCCGACCACAGAGGAAAAGCAGATGCAAAAGAACCCCACTGGCTGACGATGTGGTGTGGGGTTCAACACCAGGTGTCTGGAGTTCAAATCCCAGCTCCTGTCAAGCTTTTAACCACTCCACTTAAACCTACAGCTTAACCCCCCCCCAAAACCCGGGGGAATTTAGAAAAAAAAAAAACCCACACCCCCAAAAAAATAAAGTGGAGGTGTGGCAGGAATAAGTTTTTTGGCAGGCAGGACTGCTAACGGGGTAAATTAGTATTTGGCAACCAGCCTGGCCTATAGATGTCAAGCAAACTTTCTAGAAAGGATGACCTCAGGGATGCTACTCTGAGAACAGCAGGCAACCACTCACCTGTAGGACGGGGTCTTCTACACATGCTCACTTTAAGATGGGGAGGGGGTCTTCTGCACATGCAACTCAAGCTTTGTGCTTACTTGCTTTTAAGCCCCAGTGCTCAGGAACTACTCATGGTTTGGTGCTTGAGGGACCCTCCTGACAGTGCTCTGGACCAGGAAGTGCTCAAGATCCAACAGGAAAAGCACATGTTCCAGGTCACACTGAACTAGGTTTCCTGCCCTCGACTTACACTTTCCATTAAAGTCCAATTGCTGTTTTGTTTCGTGGAATCACATGCCTGTTAATCACACACTTTCCCCCAAAAGCAACTGACCCGCCTCATGGGACAGCTGCGTCCCTGCGGCAGATACGCTGCTGGAGCCCAATCTTGATTCTCAAAATTGGTTTTTCTGAATGTTGTCCTCTTTGCTGGGCTTGTGTCCCACCAGCATCTGTGTCTCTGTCTCAATGTCCTTAAAATCAGAAAGGTGTGCTCCTGGTGACCAGGCAGGAAACACTTACCGCGTGTTCTGAAGAAGAAAGGATGGTAATTGCTTTCGTTTTTAATGGAAGGAAAAGGGACAATCTTCACAAAGTAATCCGTCTCAAACTTCATGTTCAGGAAAGGTTGCGATTCCATTCCCTGAGAGGGAACAAACGAAGTCCTGATGTCTTAAGATACCACCCACCATGTGCCAAGGGTGTCAGTCTTCCTGGGTGTGACCCACCCCAACCTTAGGACAGGGACAAGTGTCCCCAGGAGGGAGGAAATCTGATCTACTACCTGGCCCCAGAGAGAGTGTATATGGTATGAGTGATAATGGGAGAAGGAAGAAGTCTAGTCTTCCTCCGGGAGAGAGAGAAGAGAGGAGAGGAGAGAGAAAGAGAGAGAGAGACAGACAGAGAGAGAGAGAGACAGAGAGACAGAGAGAGACAAAGAGACAGAGAGAGAGAGAGAGAGAGAGAGAGAGCGACGAGACAGACAGACAGACAGACAGACAGACAGACAGACAGACAGACAGACAGACAGACAGACAGACAGAAAGTCTGGTCTACCTTCTGAACAGAGTGTGCAAAGGAAGAGGGAGAGAGAAAAGAATGTGTGTGACAATGGTGACCCTCGATGCTGTCTACTTTGGGGAGGAAGCCAGGGCTTATTCACGTGGGGCCTCAAAGTGGCAGGCAGCTCACAAAGCCCCCAACCTGGGTGCGAACCTGAGAGGCATGTTTACCGGCTGGGAGGTGCT
The DNA here is from genome assembly GCA_021461705.1 of Cryptotis parvus. Lineage (NCBI taxonomy): Eukaryota > Metazoa > Chordata > Mammalia > Eulipotyphla > Soricidae > Cryptotis > Cryptotis parvus. The sequence continues at coordinate 5,767 of JAJIBD010017052.1, forward strand.
GCTGAGTCTCCCTGGGAGAGCAGGCGGGCCTGTGAGGTGCCTGCCACTCTAGCCCACCTTGGCAGGAGGGGTGGACCCCACAGCCCCTCCTTCTCCAGTTACAGACTTTCAATAGCCCATTCAGGTCCCGGAACAATGGCACATCTTCAGGCGCACATTCCCTGGCGTGTGACTTACGGTTCTTTTGAAGCTACTGTTGAGCTGCTTTGGGTCCTTTAGAATCAGTTGTTGGCACTGTCTTCCCTCTGACTTCAGCTCCTCCAGTATTACCCGAAATCCTTTTAGGAATTCGATGCCTAAGCAAAGCAGAATGTTTTTTTTTTTTTTTATTAAAGTGAACCTAATTACATTTTAAATCACTTTCCCCCTTTCCCTCCCGGTTTCCTGCCCTCTCCACCTATACAAGAGAGTTCAGGAATCCCCAGCTAGCCAGAATACCTGGCGAGGGCGTGCGGGTAGGCAGGCAGGCATACCCTGCATGCCTCAGGTACAGGACCGATGATGCGCCTTCTCCCACCCTTCTGATTCATTTCTCATGCAGATAGTCCACCACAAATGGTTATTTTGGCTTTAGATATGGAGTTTGATCTATCTGTATGTTTGGGGTCCACACACAGCAGTGCTCAGGGGCTCCTTCTAGCTCTGTGATCAGTGGGGTCTTTCCTGGCAGTGCTGGGGATACAGGTGGGAGCAGGGATCCAACCCTGGCTTCCTGGGCGGACACAGCATGCACTCAGCTTGCTGAACTGTCTCTCTGGCAGGTTAATATATTTAACTCAGGTCACAATTGATCATTCAAGTTTGTTGTAGAATATGTAATTTCTGAATTATGAAAACAACATGTATTCATCTGATGATAAGTCCTAATTCTGACGGGCCTGACTACACACATACACACACACACACATACGCATGCACACACACACACCCTCACATTTTCACTTTAAGTTTTAGCCCTATAGTTATTGGCATGTTTCACTGAACAATGTATAAAATTCCCAACAAAGTATACGCCTGCGCCCAAAGGGTTCCTAGGCTTGAGATTAAATAGCTGAGGAGAATGTCTCTGTGATTTACAAAGCGGTTCTTGCTCTAATCGCGCCTGAAAGGCAGACACCCAAAAAGCTGCCCAGTGTGTGTTCTTCATACAACGCGCAGAGGCCCGAGACGCCCACGGTGCTGCTGAAAGGCGCCGGCCCAGCCTCCCGCCACCTGAGCTTCCCCCACTGCACGTCCGACTAGATGCTTTCAAAAGGATTAAGCTCTGATGGTCACAAGAGCCGGGACTAAGGCCGGTATCCCATGGAGACTAGAGTGGTCCAACTGCAGCTGGAGCTCCCCAAAGCCGGCCTCCATTGGCGCGATATGGATTTCGCATTCTTTCTGAACACTAGACAAGGAGACATTTTCAACTCTTCCCTCCCAGGGCACAAGTAATTACACAGGATGCAATTAACCAGGTGGGAAAATTATTGATGGCAAAGGCCACGGAAAAGCTTTTTCTCTTTTCAAATAGGTTCTCCAATCCCATAATTATTTGATGAAGAGCACATACTTTCTTGTGGGTAGGGCTAAAGCAGCTACAATTAGAGCTTCACATTTTAGAAGGGGTCAGGATTGCATACACAGGTACTAATCACCATGGGGGTCTTTCAGTATAAAGCTGGGGGTGGCGGGTGGACCAGCTGACGCACACCCGAGATTCAAACAGGCTATCAAGACCCAACAGCTCAGGATGACTCATCAGTAGCTGCCCAGAAACTTGTCTTTTAAGATCAAAAAGTTAAAACAGATTTCTTGAACTGCTCCACAGTTTGAGCCCTGCAGTTACCACCCAGCCCGGTCATGAGGGACAGCTGTGAGGTGCCAGCAGCATTGGCCCTTAGTCACAAAGTGTTTGCCCCCTCGATCCCAAATCTTCCTCAATGGACTAACGGGGAAACTAGTAATGGCGAAACTTAAGTCGGGGACGGACTACTAAGGGCTACTGGTGTCTGTAGATGTGGCACACAAACATGCAACTGCAAATACAGGGTATGTCGAGGAGCACCAGCTGGCCTCTGCATGAAGTGTTAGTAGGTGTGATGATATCCTTCTATATCAGAGGCAGTGAAGAAGATGGGAAATGAGACAACAGTGTCTATTGGGGACTTTCTAATTTCTCTTTTCTACATAACAAAGATTTGCTTTTCAAAAAAGAAAACCTGAAACCAAAATTTTGGAGCAAATTTCACCATTTCTACTGATTTACTTTATAGGTCACCAGAATTCCTGTTTATCATAAAGCTGATTCATATTAAAACTACAGAGCTCACAATTCCAGAACTGCCAGCTGTGGTGGGAGTGGGCCATTCTAGTGCTTGTTTTTAAAAACAAGACTGAGAAGCTGCTATGGAGAGTGGCAGCAAACATAAAGCTCATACGGTGACAAGCTCATACAGTGACGCCTCTTAAACAATGTATGCCCGTAGTGATGGGACATTCTGCCTCCCACCAAATTGTTGCCAATAGGTGTCAGGTCCTCCCTGACAACCAGAGGAGAGGGTATAATCATCCTACAATTTATCACAGAGGAAATGAAAGGACCTGTCCAAAGCCAAACTGCTGTCCAAAGGAATCAGATGGCAGCAGTGAGATTCAAATCCAAAACTGACGGCTCCTGGCAGGTGTTCATGGCAGGTGCTGTTCTGTCTCCCCAAGCCTTTCCTACACAGACACTGACGGAACCTGCCCAGCTCTGCTCACCCTATGAAGACTGATGACTCCTGCCATCGCCATGCCCTGAATTAGTTTTTTGCTATCACCAGATCCCTCTCGCTCTTTCTTTCTAAAGACGGAGCTAATATTTGAAGCCAGTAACTCATCAGGCCAACTTCTTAATCATTTAACCATCTGTGGGGTGATCACTTTGCTTTTATCAACAAAGAATATTTCCATCTTTAAGTGTGAAGATGATATTATTTCTGGAAGACCCACTGGGCTCAGCCCAGTGACAGACATGAAACAGCAAGTGGGGCTCTGCTCTGCCCAAGCCTCTGTCCCCCTCTTCCAACCTCTCCTGCAATCTGGTTCTTCAAAGATTTATCCAATTGAGATTTAGAAATCAAGGCTTTATTTTGTTTTTCCCTTGGCCTGATATTTTTTTAACTTTCTTTTTTGGTTCACTCCTGGCCATGACGCTCAGAGGTTACTCCTGGGTCTGTACTCAGGAATTAATCCTGGCAGTGCTCGAGGACCATAAGGGATGTGGGGATTGAACCCGGGTCAGCCACGCGTGAGCCAAACACCCGACCCTCTGTGGTATTGCTCAACCCAATTTTTTTTCCCTTTGCTCTGCTTTTTTCAAAATGTCTATTCAATGTGAAAAGAGCAGGCCTGAAGCTTGGGTCCTGATGCTGGCTACAGCAGCCACTGTTTTTGTAAGGGCTGTCTGGAAACACAGCAAGTGTGGGTCTAATTCTTAGGCAAACCAAGAGGCACTTATCTGCACTTTACACATGCGAAAGTGGGACTGAACAAAGTTTAAAATGCCTCTTGTGTGCATGTCCAAAAGGGCCCCCCTCTCCACATTATTCCTCCCGACACTGCAGCCTCCCCTGCTGTGTCATCAGGTTCATCGAAGAGGACAGCCACATTCAGCCTTAACCTGAATCTGGCCAGATCACATGGGTTTGCGTTTTCCTGTTTGTTTTTGGTTTGGTTTCCTCAGCCCACAGAGTTTAAGTGAAAGTTCAATTCGCTGCCAACACTTAAAAATGACGGATTCCATGGTTTCTCATGAAAACTGGAACTTTTCTAAAATCTCACAAAATGGGCCAGTGCTCACGCTGGCAGACTGCATGCGACTGACACTTGTGTGGCCACAGGGACTGTCTGTGTCTCTGTGTCGTGTGCCGGAGCCAGGCATGACATCCCGCACGGGCTCCACTCTGCTGGCTGAGGCACAGAGGCAAGGCCTCTCACACACTATAACCAAGTGTGTTATCACTCACACGCTATTGATTTTTTGGACACATAACCAGATTTTACTGGGGAAAATATGAAAGGCTTCACAATTTGCGTGTCATCCTTGGGCAGGGGTCATGTGAATCTTCTCTGTTATCATTCCAATTTAGTATATGTACTGCCAAAGCGAGCACTCACACACTATTTCAAAGCCAGCTCTCCCTCAGGGGCAGCAAAGTGACAAAGGGCAAGCCTAGGGGTGTGGCACAGCATGACGGAATAGTGCCTGACCCTAGCTGTGCACATGCCCCACAACTAGCAAATGTCTCTGTGCCCAAGCTGCCACTGGGGCCTCTAGACTGCCTGGTCACTGGCGGCATTCATGTCTGGGATCCTAACCTGGCATTATCTAGCCAGGGGCACCATGGTGGGCTCCCCTTCTGAGCACTTACCAAGGACCCCTGGGGACCAGAGAATGGTGACTGCCACTTGGTCGTGGCAGGCGTACTGGCTGATGGTGATGTTCTGGGCATCGGCGATCACGTGCTTTCCCACCGGGTTCAAGTAGGTGGTGCAGTCTAGAGGGGGAGAGCAGATAACATTTGATTGTTATTTCTTGCTTCCGAGTTCATCTTCTCAAATTACACAGAGCACATCTGGAGGTGACCAAATTCATTCTGTTTAAATACATCTGACATCAAAGGCTGACTGTTTAGAAAACTCCAAGATGCTGCAGTGGGGTTTGTTTATCACACCAGCCCCCAACTCCCATCAAACTCTGGGACAGTGTGGGGGAGGATCTTACTGTCTGGAGCTGAGTGTGTGTCTGGTTTGAACTTTTTTTTTTTCCTCCTACCAGGATGAAATTTTGCACAAACCAGTAGTTACATGGATTCAGTTTTCAGCAACAGACAGGACAATGATCTAAAATCAAAATACTGGCTACACAGTCATGAAGCTTGTTTACTGTTTGTTTTAAAAAGCTACCTAGAGGGAAAAGGAAACAGGAGTGCAGGAGGATGTGAACTCCTGGATTGATCTTCCTGCAAGACGGTCCAACAATTCCACTAGCACTTAGAAAAGGCAGGCTGGGAGCCCTCCTGCTCACGAGCAGGTCCATGGGAACCTTTTGTTCCCAAATACCACATGCATCTTAGAACCCACAACACCCACCAAATCCAGAGTCCCACATCACTCAGGAAATAAAGAAAACCACTGGTTCTTTCATTGTGCTCTACTTACTGCCACCTGTCAGTGAAGCCACAGCCTGTGGACAACTGGGCCACCTGGAACGACTGAATCCAGCTTTAAAGTCTGCAAGATCCTAAACATACTGCCAGAAGCCTCCAGCCAGACTGCGGCTGTGCCTTGTGCAAGGAGCTGCAGCTGCCAGCCCTGTAGATACCAACACAGAACCCCCCACACCACCCTCCGCCCCCACTCCCTACCATTTTCTCTTCAATTCTTTCCTCAGTGACTAAACTTGAAAACCCTCTTCACATCTGCCATGGAAGATTTCCACTTTCCTCAAATATCTCCACCTGCCATTAGCCCCTGGAGTCAAAGGGAAGGGTCCAGGCACTTTGTCAGATGCCCAATGACCCTCAATGGACAGTATCACACATTTCCCTGTCTCAGAACTAAAAATGCTCAGTGAGGGTCAGGAGTAATAGCACAGTGGGTAAGGCACTTGTCTTGCACACGGCTGACCTGGGTATGATCCCCAGCATCCCATAAGATCCCCACAGCACACCAGGAAAGTCTATTACCTCCTACCACACAAAAATAACTGCTAGGACCCTCCCAAAGCCGCCGTTCAGTCAAAGAGGTCAGTCTTCCCCAAATAGAGATGGGTCTTTCTTTGGTCGAGGGTGCATAGGTATCTGTGCTCTCCTGCTAGACCCTCTTAACAAGCTCTTAAGTTGTCATCAAATATGTAGAAATTGCAATGCTATCAGGGTATATAACCATTGTCATACTCTGTGGACTCAGCACCTCTATGGTGGAGTCCCTGAGTTAATGCTGGGAAAGCGCTGAGTTCTATTTCTGAGCCCATAGGTATGACACAAGAATAAAAGGCACAGCTAAAATGGTGGTCTTGAATTGATGTAAACAAAGGGTCCTAGGAGCTGGCTTTAATGGGCCAGGGCCATTGTAGGTTTAAAAATAAACAGTTTTAACATTTTCTTAGGAAAGAGAGCTATAGGAATTATATTCCCTTCACTAAGCATCTACTTCTCTGTAACCAAACTTCCTGCAATGCACTGCACTGACATATTTCTATCATTTTCTTTCTTGCTATGGTCCATGTGTGTAGTGCACAGGGACTGTGTCCTATTTGCTAAGTCCAGCACAGGGTAGCCCTAAAGATGCTGCAGCATTAGCCCTAATAGGTTAGAGTACTTGTGTTGTATGCAGTCCATCCTGGGGTTCGATCTATGGCACCCCATATGGTCCCCTAAGCTCCACCAGGAGTGATCCCTGAGTGCAGAATCAGAAGTAAAACCTGGGGCGGAGTGATAGTCCAGCATGTAGGGTGTTTGCCTTGCAGGCAGCCAGCCTGTGCCAGCCTGGGTTTGATCCCCGGCATCCCATATGGTCCCCGAGCACTGCCAGGAGTAATTCCTGAGTGCAGAGCCAGGAGAAGCCCCTGAGCAATGCCGGGTGTGGCCCAAAAAAAGCAAAAAAAAAAAGTAAAACCTGAGCACAGCTGGGCTTGTCCCAAAAACAAACCCTCCCCCAAAAGTAAAAATTAGTTAAGGGGCTGGAGTGATAGTCCAGCTGGTAAGGCGTTTGCCTTGCATGCTAAAAATATAAAAATAACAAAAAATAACTGCTAGGAATATCTAGGAGATCCCTCTGCCACTGTCCAACACACATGGAGTTGTCCTCCTTCAAATTTCTTGTAGACTTGCAAACCACACATGGACTAAACTGCACCCTCCCCTTGCACACAGCCTCCCTGATGTTTTGCATCTTGTCTAACTCCTTTCAGCACACTCCTTTCTGTTAACATCATCTGCTTGAAAAGAGCCACCTCTACCTCTCAAGGATCAAGTGTTGTCAGTAAGTAACAAAACAAAATTCCTCTTCTGATTAAAGGCCATTCATCTGATGCCTGCTTTCTGAATACAAAAAGAAAACTTCAGAATAGAAAATAAGTAAATATATGTTTTTAGACATCTGGTTTTAAGATTCATATTTTACAAATGAGGACGCTGCGGTCAGGGAGGAATTCCACAGCTGCTGTCCTTCCCAGAGTCAAACACGGCACAGCCACTGATGGCTTTTACTGCTTAGCAAGTTTTGTTTGAGGGTGGTTTTCAACTTTTTTTTTAATTAATTTACTTATTTTTGCTTTGGGGGTCATGCCCAATGATGCTCAGGGTTACTCCCTGGCAGTGCTTGAGAGGGCCATATAGGGTGCTGGGGACTGAACCCAGATCAGCCTCACGCAAGGCTGTATTATTATAGAGGGCTGATAATACAGCCCTCTCTGATGTATTATTGCTCCAGCCCCTACTGATGCCTTAAACGAGTGCGACTTTTGTTTCAGGGGTCATACCTAGTAATGCTTGGAGGCTACTCACAGAGGTGTTCTAGAATCATGCAGGCCAGGGACTGAACACATTGTGCTTTAGTCGGCTGAGCTCTTTCCCAGGTCCCTGCCACGTTGTCCTCAACAGAGCTTATTACTAGACCAAGTTCTCAACCAAAGGAGGTCAGCCTGCAAAGCCTTGACTTAGACCAGCCGTCCCAAAAGAACAAAGAGCCATCCTACTTAGAAAGTTCAAATATTTAATTGATTGAGGTCTATAATGAATGCCAAACTTTGGACTTTACCTGCTTTAAGAAAAGATGCACAAACAAGAATAAACCATTCCCACCTCTTTGTTCATGCAGAATGCCAAAATTAGCAGCACTCTCTGGGTTTCTGTAAATATAATTATGCAAATATAAAGTCTAAGAATTAAGAAAATGTATTACAACCTACTCAGGCATGACCCCTGAGAGCCTGAAGGAAAATGAGAGCTGCAATGTGCAAAGAGGCAAGGGCAGTTTGGCTCTGACTTCATCACAGGACATTTCCCTTCCCCCACTTTGTCACATTAAATGACAAAAAACTTTTAAAAACAGAGACTCAGGGGCAAGAGTACAGCAGGGAGATTGCTTGCCCTGCACACATTCAATTCTTATACCCAAAATGCTCCCCAGAGCCTACCAGGAGTGACCCTAAGTACAGAGCTAGGAGTAAGTCTTGAGCACCACCA
>JAJIBD010017053.1:0-19734 GCA_021461705.1 Cryptotis parvus
GTGTGTGTGTGTGTGTGTGTGTGTGTGTGTGTTTGCAATGCTGCGATCTGAACGTGCTTTGCTGTGCTTTGCTGTGCTTTGCTGCTTAATGTGCTCTCCAGGTGTGGCACTTTGATAGTGTGATGCCGCTCATTGGTGGTGTGGAGGTGGTGAGGTGTAGACACACACACAGTGGGTGTGAAGCCTTCCTCCTGAAATCTTGCTGTGAGCCAATGGCGAGGCTCTATAGACGATGGCCGAAAGGCAGCGGTTTCTCCAGGCCACATGCACACCTGAGAAAGATGTTGCGAGCACTGCTGAGAAGAAAATAGAGCCTGGAGGATGGCAAAAGCTTGGCTGGTCAAGCATTGGTGGAGTTTTTTTTTAATTTTATTACACCACTTTTAGACACACATTGCAATATGCTCATAGCCGGAGTTTTTGGTTCCAGTGTTCCAACACCCATCCCTCCACCCGAACCCATCTCCCATCACCAATGTCCCCACCTCCCTCCCCCCTCCCGCACCCCAACTACTTTAGCTTAGGTTCTGTATATCTTTCCTCTCTATCTCTCCCTCTTGCCTACCTTTCCTACACATCGTAGAATGCACTACGTTAAAGACATAACTTTTCACTAGTTTGATGGACCGCGTGGCCACAAGCGGCTGCACCGACTTAGGGGCCTCATGGTCAGTGTCCAGACAGCGAAAATGGTGGCTAATGTGGTGGGTGAGTCTCATCCGGCTGCTTCCGGACCCCCAGAGGTGATGGGCCAACACCCAAAACCCATGTGTCCTCCTGGGGGCCTCATGGTCAGCTGTGCTAGGGAGAGCCGAGTTCCAGTTCCCCAGCTGCGCTCTGGGGCTCTGCATGCTAAAGCATTGGTGGAGTTTGATAGTGCAATTCGGAAGGAAGTTGTACTGTTGACAAAATCAAACAGCGCCTCATGCTGTGGGGACTCTTTCCTGAAGGGAGGAGACCATCAATGAAAGTAACTTCATGACTTTCTTCTTTTAAGAAATGGCCACAACTGCACCAGCCTTCGGCAGTGCCCTGCCTTTATCAGCCACAAACATCAATATGAAGGAAGGCAAGTCCACTGCCCCCACCCCCGCCAAACAAAGGGAAGGATAGCAGACTAATGACTTCCCTGGATGCACAGATGATGGTTAGCAGCCTTTAGGAATAAGGTGGTTGAATTTTTATAGTTTTACTATCATCCTTCCTTCCTGCGGGCTAAATGGGTACTGACTCCTTTGTCCCCAGATCTGTTTTTGAGGTGGGGGGGTTGGGCCATACCCGGCAATACTCTGGACTTACTCCTGCGTCTGTGTTAGGGGTCACTCTGGGGTTCTGGGGTCCGTGTGTGATGCTAGGGATCAAATCCCAGTTGAGCACGGACAAAGCAAGGGCCTCACCCACTCTACAATCTCTTTGGCCCCAGTATAGAGTATTTTATAACTAAGAAGTGTACTTTTATGCAAATATCCTTTACATTCTGCATAACAGATTAGAGTATAAAAATAATCAAGGTGCACCAGGCAACCAACGAAAAGTCCTCGCGATATAATTGCTATCTATGCAAAGGAACTGGGACTTGGTTGGGCAGAATGTCGATCAGCGCAGTAATAAATGAGCCTAACACGGGAATCTCCTACGGGGGAACTACGAACCATTCTGTGAGGTTTTTTGTTCTTATTTTTCAAATTTCCGTGAGGGTCCTATTTGTTCCAGGGACCATTGGGAGTGCCTGGGATTGAACCTTGTCTGCCACAAGAAAGGGAAATTTTTGCTGTTACAAACAAGCGAAAAATCTTTTTGGCTTTTTGGGTCACACCCAGTGATGCTCAGGGATTACTCCTGGCTCTGCACTCAGGAATTACTCCTGGCAGTGCTTGGGGATTGACCCCAGGTTGGCTGTGCAAGGCAAATACCCGCCTGCTGTGCTATTGCTCTGGCCCCTTATTGGTAGAGTATTTGTAAGAAGAATTTTAACACCAAATACACAAAAATTTAACAAAGCATGTTTAACTCCTTTACAGAAAAATGTTAGAACATTCTGAAAGACACCAAGAAAGATTTTCTTGGAAGAGAAATGAACCTGAATGTCACATGTTCAGATGTTTCTAATGCTGCGCTCCCGAGATTTAGACGCTTCTGAAACAAAGCTGCCGAGGTAAAACACACAGAAAAAAGGAAACTAAAAAGGAAATGCGGCATTAGCTTTTAATGTCAGTGCCGAAGGAGCTGGAACGTCAATGTGGTAGAGAATAATTCGGAAGAGTAAGTGCTGGGAAAAGGCTTTTATTTGTGCATAGAGTTTATATGTTTTCTTTATACTAATCAAGAAAATACTCGGTTTGGGCTTAAGACATAAATTGAGACTATTGTTTTATAACCAGCCTATCAGCGCCCGGCTCACGCCGGCCGCTTGCGCTGCGCGGTTCATCAATAAATGCTGGACTTAGAGGTGCCTACAAGAGTATGCTACCTGCACGGCAGAGCCTGGCAAGCTACCCGTGTTGTATTTGATATATGCCAAATACCAGTAACAATTATAGAGCCTCATTCCGGAATGGATTGGGGCTCTTTATGTTCCTGGAGCAAGCAGATGCCTTGGGCTCTACTAGCATGAGACAGGACATATGGAGATGTTACTGGGGCCCGCTCGAGCAAATCGATGATGAACGGGAAGACAGTGATACAGTGATGCAGGAGGACTGCTCGTCTGGGACTCTGAGGGGTGCCTGAAATTACAACCTTCATTTTCTAATTATTTAAAACAATCTTCCCTCTCCTCCCCTCAGTGCCTGTCACCATGACCAGTGATTCCTATCACCTCTGGCACAGCAGCCTGGTCCTCATCTGCTGTTTGGTCATACACCCCATCCACCCACCTACCCTCCCACCCATCCATCCACCCACTCTCACCCATCCATCCATCCACCCACCCACCATCCACCCATCCATCCCTCACACTGAGACTAGAATGATCTAGAATGCAAGCTCCCCATTTCCTGGTTCCCCCCACCTATGACTGTATATCCCAAACTTTATTACCTTAGGTATTCGTGTTGAGACAAATTAAGCAAACTATTGGATCAGAAATGAGACAGATGTCATTGTCATGTTGAATGTAGAGATTTACACCTGGATCTGGTTGGGTTGAGAATGTACTATCAAAAAAAAAAAGAGAGAGAGAGAGGGCCAGAGCAATAGTCCAGTGGGTGACCGGCCTGTGCCGGTCCAGGTTCGATCCCCAGCATCCCATGTGGTCCCCTGAGCACTGCCAGGAGTGATTCCTGAGTGCAGAGACAGGAGTAACCCCTGAGCATTGCCAGGTGTGACCCAAAAAGCAAAAGAGAGTGAGGGGGAGGAGAAATAGCCCAGCAGGTAGGGCGTTTGCCTTGCATGCGGCCAGCCCATCCCGGCCCAGGTTCGATCCCCGGCATCCCGTATGGTCCCCGAGCACCGCCAGGAGTAAAACCTGAGTGCAAAGCCAGGAGAAACCCCTGAGCATTGCCGGGTATGACCCAAAAACCAAGAGAGAGAGAGAGGGGGAGAGAGAGAGAGAGAGAGAGAGAGAGAGAGAGAGAGAGAGAGAGAATGTACTATCTGTGTAAACGAACTAAACACACTTTGGGGTTCCTGCAGGCTCATTGAAGTGAACTTAGAAGTCGGTGATCTATCAAGCACATAACCTCACCTGCTTTATTGAGTCACCTTGAAGGAACTGAGCCAGCAAGATGCATCCTTTCTGTTTGAATGGTAGAGAGGGAGGAACAGCTTGACCTCAATAAGACTGAACGCTGTTCACAGGCTCAACCTTCTGAGCTTGGCCTTGCGCCATCTGCAATAAAGCCCTCTGGTTGAGACCTAGTTACAGTTCCTAGATCAAAAGCCAAAGGTCAGCTGTTTGGATTTCAACCCTAGTCCTGCCACTTACACAGAGGATGTGTTTCAAGTGGTGAATTGTATGTCATGTAAACATAGCTCAGACCTATAAAGTACTGTGGAGCAGTAATCCTCGGAGGCTCCAGGCACCCCTGAGCCTCCAAGATAGTCCAGGGAGGTAGAGGCTAGAGGCGAGATTTCAGAGGTTTTCCTTGATATGGACCAAGTTTAAAAGGACCAGCAGGCAAATAAGGAGATAACACTAGAAACTGTGAGCAGGTGCCCAGAAATGGCCCAGCCAGCCACAACCCTCAGCTAAACGTTAGGACTAGAAATAAGTCATTGTGGGTCTGCGTGTGCAGTGGCCAGAATTAAAGCGAGGAATGGTCTTTCCCCAGGCCTCTGTCGCTGCCGGAGGGCGTCAGTACTGGCACGACACTCTCCAGTGCACTGAGTAAGAAAAGGAAGAGGAAGCCTGAGCCCCAGACAGGTCTCTGTGCTCCCGAGCCCATTTGTTTGAGCTAAGGATTCCAGACCTATCTCTGTTCGACAGGAGGAGTGATTCTAACGAGTTACAACATGTGGACACTTGGAACATCACCTGAGAGAGGAAGAACTCAGAGACGGTTGGCTTTGTGGCTTGTGTGTGTGTGTGTGTGTGTGTGTGTGTGTCTTAAAGCAACATCAATGTATTTCCTCAGTTCTGCATGAGCTTTGGACGAGGGCTTACTATAGCTTGCCGATGGCCACCTTCTTTGTCCCACTACTCTGGCCCTTGCTAGGATTTCTTCACAGAAAGAACTCTGTGCACTCTCCCCTAGCCAGTTTGTTTTCGGACGGGGGGTGAGGGGGGCTACCCATAATATTCAGGGATTACTCTGACATCAGTGTTCAGGAGTCAAGCCGAGTGGTGCTTGGGCGACTATGTGGCACCAAGGATTGAGCCCAGGGCTCTGTGTGCTGAAATTGGCTCCGGCCCTCTAAGCCATCTTTCTCCTCCCCCCCAATAGTCTTTTTCCCCTTTATTTGAAACACAGTCTTTTACAAAGAACTAAGTTTTTCACAATACAATTGTTAGAAACATTCATCGCTCAACACCAATCCCACCACCAAAGAGCCTCAATTCCCATCCCATCCACTAGCCGGCACTAATTATATTGGCCATTATAGACCATCTGTGGGAATGGTATTGACTATTTAACTCTATCAAATGTGATAGCTGCGCCGCCCAGAAGAGCTCTGCCGTGTCTCCGCTTCCACCCCAACATTCTTAACTCACTGAGGGCACCGACAAGTGTTTGCTTACCTGAGTTATAACTTCCCCACCATCTTCCTAGAAAGAAAACAGGCACCCCGGGACCAACTCTCAGACAAGCGACCTGAGTCTTTGGAGCTGTAGGCGCCGGGCGGCTCTGGGATCAAACCATCCGTCTCACTGCCACAAGGCAGAGCTGCTGCTGAGCCATCGCCGGGTCTCCGGACAGATGTTTATAAAGTGATTTGCTCATTTAACATAACCCAGAACCAAAATTACTGAAAGCACAGGGGATACAGTCATTGCATATCCCTGGCGTAACATTTGATGGAAATAATTGCGTCCTTCCAAACAAAAACGTGTTGCTGGAAGAGTAGCATCGTTAGATTTTTGTTTTGCTTTGGGGTGATGGTGGGGATTTTTTTTTTATTTTGGCTTTGGGGCTACACCTGGCAGTGTTTGGGGGCTCCCTCCAGAGCTGAAGGGGTCCCTGCAGGGATCGCAGGATCCAGGCATGGGGAGCATTCACTCTTATCTGTTGAGTGTCTCTTTAAATCTTTAAATCTCTTCAGAGCCTAAGTTAATTAAAGGATTGCAGGACCATTATATTTGCTTCTCATTCCCTCGGTATATTTTTAGTCGAAGTTTATAAAGAAAAGGCGGCCTGACATGTAGTTATTTGGCTTGATGTGTTTGTTTTGGGACCACACCCAGCAGGCTGGGGTTCAGGGTCTATGTGTGACTCCAGGCTGTCTTCTGAAGCAAGGATCAGACCTGGGCTCTCTGCGTGCAGAGCCGAGGCTCCAGCTCCTTAAGCTCCCTTTATAAGCCCAGATAAATAACTGTGAAAGTGAATATTTCTGTAGCATTTGTAGGCTATTTATTGTTATACAATGCTCAACACACAATAGTTTCTAATAGTCTAAATGTGGACCCTGAAAGCATCAGGAAGTATCAATAAACTTTTTTTTTTTTGGATTTGGGCCACACTCAGCAGTGCTCAGGGCAAGCTCACAGGACCATATGGGGTGTTGGAGATCAAGCCCAGGTCAGTTGTGTACAAGGCACGCCCCCCTCCCACTATACTATCGCTCCAGCCCCTCAATGAACTCCCCTCACACACTTTTTAATTTTTTGCAGGGGAGTTAGGGACCCTCCTGGCTGTACTCAGGGCTTGTTTCAGGCTCTGCTCAGAGATCACTTCTAGCATGCTCTGGGAACCATATGGGATGCCAGGGAGCGAGGATGGGCTAGTGGCATGCAGAGTCTCACCCGCTGGACTGTGTCTCCGACCTTTCCATGAACTCTACACTGGGACAGTAAAATTTACTGGCATCTCGCCACTTTCCAATAATCTCACCCCACACATGAAATCATACATTGGTTATGTGGAAAACAAGTCACTGACTCATACTGATCTTCTAAATATTGGCCCATTTCCTTTCCCTAAAAACAATCACGTTTGTTAATATTGTCAGTGATCTCAGCAGAAGTCTCAGATGTCGGGGAAGCTGTCCAGCTGCTGGAGCTAAACGTCCAGACTTCTCTTTTTCACCTGAAAGGTAGAATTGTATCATTGGCAACAGATACTGTTTGTTATTTTCCTAAGCTAACTTTATTTTCTGATATACTTCTGTGTAAAGTGCCAAAATTTCCACTGACAATAAGCATAGTTTGCCCCAGCTGTTATTTCAAGGGAGGAAGGATTTTCATTTACCAAAGTGTCTGGCCTAGGGCTGGACAATGGTCAATGGCTGGGGCCTTGCAATTGTGCGGTCATGAATCCGATTACTGGTGCTCCCACATGCATCCAGCAGGCTCCTGACAGCTCTGCTTAGCCCTTAGCCCTGATAAAATGCCACAAGCAGTTTTCAGTGGCGGACAGAAAGACACGGGTGAAGTTAGGTACTAGCCCTTCAACTGAAGGGTGCGGCGTCAGCAACTAGAAAAGCGGCTTCAACACCCAGTCCAGGGGCCGAGTGTTAGCACAGTGGTAGGGGGTTTGCTTTACGAAGGCTGATTGGGTTCGATCCCGGCATCCCATATAGTCCTCTGAGTACCACCAGGAGTAATTCCTGAGTGCGGAGTCAGGAATAACCCCTGAATATCGCTGGGAATGACCCCAAAAGCAAAACAAAATTATCTTTTGGTTATTTTTTGGCCACTTTTATGTATGTATGTATGTATGTATGTATGTATGTATGTATGTATGTATGTATGTATGTATTTTTATTTTGGGGTCACACCTGACTGATGCTCAGGTGTTACTCCTGACTCTGTACTCAGGAATTTCTCCTGGAATGCTGGGAATTGAACCTGGGTTGGCCGCATGCAAGGCAAGTGCCCTACCTGCTGTATGCTCTGGCCCCTGGCTAATCAATTTTATTGCTTTGTTAAGGACGTACTAAGTGAGGACAGAGGGTTGGCTCAAGGGGCTAACCATGCGCTCTGCACCCAGGAGAATGGTTTCCTGAGCACGTCTGGGAGTGACTCTGAGCACTGAGCCTGGAATTACCCCTGGAGTGACCCAAAAACGAACCATAAAGAGACGTGTTCAAGGACATGGGCTTAGTTTACGGCATGTGTGTGGTGTGGTAGAGAGTCGGGCGACTCCTCTTCAGGTTGGTACCACCGCCTTGATTCATACTAAGGCACTTAAACATCAACCCCTCCGTTGGTGTCAGATCCCAGCAAATATGCACACAGTGCAAGAGTCCAACATCACTGAAACTTGTTTCCGCAACCCTGGACTTCTGAAGTGCTCTGGTTCTTACAGTGACCACACCCTGAAGGGCTGGGCACCCAGAGCCGCTTCTGGACCATACTTAGAGGTCACCCAGGCGGGGCCGGAGGCGATAGCCCAGCAGGTAGGGCGTTTGCCTTGCACGCGCCAGCTCATGCTGGCCTGGGTTCGATCCCCGGCATTCCATATTGTCCCCGAGCACCGCCAGGAGTAATTCCTGAGTGCAGAGCCAGGAGTAGCCCCTGAGCATTGCCGGTGTGACCCCAAAAAGCAAAAAAAAAAAAAGAGGTCACCCAGGTGACATTAGTCAGTACTTGGGGCCATGCCTGCTGGGCATTGCCCTCGGGTCCTCACACATGCCAGTCTGCCTAAGAGCAATAAGAGCGAGTCAGAGAGAGAGGAAAAGTATCAGCCATAGAGGCAGGGAGAGGGGGGGGGAGGGAAACTAGGGACTCTGCTGGTGTGAAACGGACACTGGTGAAGGGACAGGAATGAGTGTGAGAATATTGTATAACTGGAACCTAACTATATAACTGTGATCCAACTAAAATTTTTAAAATTTTTTTCTTTTTTTTTGGGGGTCACACCCAGCAATGTTCAGGGGTTACTCCTGGCTCAGCACTCAGGAATTACTCCTGGCAGTTCGAGGGACCATATAGGATGCCAGGCATCGGACCCAGGTCAGCTGCATGCAAGGCAAACGACCTACCCACTGGACTACCCTCCAACCCCCAACTTTTAAAAAATTTTTTGAATAAAAATAATAATAAAGTGGGACTGGAGTGATCATACAGTAAGTAGATGTTTGCCTTGCACACCACAGACCTGGGTTTGATCCCTGACATCCCATATGAGTGATCCCTGATTAAGAGCCAGGAGTAACCCCTGAGCACTGCCGAGTGTGACCCCAAAACAAAACAAACAAAAAAAGAAATTTGGGCACCGGAGCGATAGTACACTGGGTAGGGAGTTTGCCTTGCACGTGGCCAACTGGGTTCGATTCCCAACATTGCATATGGTCCCCTGAGTACCATCAGGAATAATTCCTGAGTGCAGAGCCTGGAGTAATCCCTAAGCATTGCCGAGTTTGACCACCGCCCCACCCCAGGAAGAAGTATGAAAGCTCTGAATATGCTTTGCACAGTTATCCAGAGTTGAGTTTTAGACCTGCTGTGTTCAGGAATTGATCCCACCACCTGTGTCTGTTTCCCTCCTCCAAGGTCCCCACTGCCCTCCCACCACCCCGTCTGGCTCCTCACTGAAAAGCGACAGGCACCCTGGGGAGTGTGGTGGCAGTAATGTGGGTCTCTTCTTTCCAGTGTTGCTGGTTTTGAGGTTTGGATCCAGGGCTCTGCCGTTTCCCTACATCACTGACGTATCCGAGGCCCTTGGCCTCTGCCCCTGCGTTACTTCCTGTCGTCTTTCCTTACGGCCCCCTCAGTTTCTTTCCTCCTCTGTCGTCTCTGCTCTCAGGGCTCATGGGCAGTCCAGGCATCTCCCCTTTGTCCACTGCATCCCCTTGTCCATTTCCCCATACGGAGAGCAGTGAGGCCATCCTATTTGTCCCTTTTCTTCTGACTTGCCTCACTCACTGCCTGTTCTGTCTGTGTTGCAGTGAATTGCAAGATTTCCTTGTTCCTTGCAGCTGGGCAGTTTTCCATTGTGAATATGTGCCATGTCTTCATAATCCAGTCCTTGGACACCTGGGTTGATTCCATATCTTAGCTGTAATACTGAGTCACTGTCTTCCTGTTCATCTTTGATTTGCTTGAGCAGGCACCAGTAACATCTCCATATGACCTGTCTCATGCAAGTAGAGCCCCAGGGAACCTACTTGCTCCAGGAACATAAAGAGCCTCAAACCATTTCATCAGGTCATGGGAATGAGGTCTATAATTGTTACTGGTATCTGGCATATCAAATACGACACGGGTAGCTTGCCAGGCTCTGCCGTGAGGGTAGCATACTCTTGTAGTCATCTCAAAATCCAGCATTTATTGATGAACCGCGCGGCCGCAAGCGGTCACTCGAGCCAGGCTGTGATAAGCTGGTCTGCTGGGTGGAGTTCTGATGAGGAGGAAGTCCAGATGTGGAAAATGGAAGTCCTCATGGAGTGGGGGGTCTTCTGGCTTGTTGTGAGGCTCTGCTGGGGTGGCAGGCCAGGGCTAGAACCTGCCATCCCTCCCGGGCACCTCATGAGTGGCTGGGCACAGTGAGAGCCAGTAGCAGCTCTGCCCCATGTCTGTCTCTGGATCAGCATACCTAGGCTGGATTAAAAAAGACTGCAGCAGGGTGGATCTCGATGAGCCGGGCTGTGATAGCCTGGTCTGCTCGGTGGAGTTCTGAGGAGGAGGAAGTCCGGATGTGGAAAATGGAGGTACTCATGGAGTGGGGGTCATCTGGCTTGTTGTGAGGCTCTGCTGGGGTGGCGGGTCAGGGCTAGAACCTGCCATCCCTTGCGGACACCTCATGAGTGGCTGGTACTGCAATGGATAATGGTGAATACTGAGTACCGTAATGAATAATGGTGTGCACAGGTCTTTTTTTTTCTTTTGGGATTTTTGGGTCACACCAATAATGCTCAGGGGTTACTTCTGGCTCTGTGCTCAGGAATTACTCCTGGCAGTACTTTGGGCACCAGATGGGATGCTGGGGATCGAACCCAGGTCGGCTGCATCCAAGGCAAATGTCCTCCCCCTCTGTACTATCGCTCCGGCCCTCTAAGGTCCCTTTGAATGGGTGTTTTCATATACTGGTGCTAGGTACCCAGAGTGGAATTACCAGGTCATACGGCAGTTCACTTCTTGGTTTAATGAGAAAACTCCACATACTTTTATGAACGAGTCATCTAGTGTCTGAACTCCACAAAAGAGATGAGATTCTTTTGGTCACAGTACATTTCTTCCTCATTTAACCTAGAACAGTGCTGGACACCCAGTGAACTATGAATAAATATATCCTAAATGTACTAATGAAGCTGTGAAAGACAGAAAATTCATCCTTACTGGAAAAACAAATAAAATTACTAATTTAGGTTTTGGATTTTGGGCAACACCTGATGCGCTCAGGGTTTACTCCTGGAGGGGCCTTGGGACCATATGTGGTGCTGGGGATTGAGCCCAGGTTGGCTGCATGCGGGGGCGAGCACCTTCCCTGCTCTGCTATCTCTCTGGCCCCTAAAGTTACCGTCTTAACTCCATAAAGTACAGTGAACCAATATGTGCTCCAAACATTAAGAAGCCTGCCTCATTATTGTCACTCTCTTTGCTAAACTTGTCACTTGACTTTCTTTCTTGTGTTGTTTATCTTTGGGGTCTCCCCTAGCTTAGGGGTCCTTCCCAGCATACTCAGAAGTCCATGTGGGGCTGGGACCCGACTCAGCACCCCAGCATGGTGAGCAGGCACTCAACCTTTTGTTCTCTCTCTCTCTCTCTCTCTCTCTCTCTCTCTCTCTCTCTCTCTCTCTCTCCCTCTCTTCCTCCCTCCACCACTGCTTGGGTGGCCCCAAACAAGCAAAATGGGGGCCACCCAAGCAGTGCTCAGGGGTCCTTGGAGCCCCTCCCGGAGATACCCCACCACCCAGACCAGCAGCTCATTGGAATGAGGTATCCTCAACTTTGTGGTTCCAGGTATCACCGGGCCTCACCAGGTGGTCCTCGCAACCTCTGCGGTGTCGCCCAGCAGTGCTCAGGGTCCTCATAGGCTGGGGAAGAAGCCGAGGATCAAAGCGGCGTCCTCCACAAGCACAGCAGAATCCCCTGAGCCCGTGGCACGAACTCCATCTTCCGCTGCCTTGAAGTCAGGAGCAAAAGAAGAGACTGTTCCAAAATCAAGGACCCAACACTGTATTTTTTCTTCTTGGAAACACGGAGCCCAAATGCCTTTTGAGATCATCTCACCCAGTTCTTCCTGTTTAGAAATGAGATAGAGGGGGAGAGAGAGAGAGAGAGAGAGAGAGAGAGAGAGAGAGACAGAGACAGAGACAGAGACAGAGACAGATACAGAGACAGAGAGAGACAGAGAGAGAGAGAGAGAGAGAGAGAGAGAGAGAGAGAGGATTAGCCTAAAGTCCTCACGAGGAACAGCACTGACCTCCAGGGTGCCCCAGATTCCCCCTGCCCATAGAATGATGGGGTGTAAGTCCCCTGTGGGGGAAGGCTCTGACCCTGGACCTATTCAAGACATGTTGGGGTGGAAGAGGACCCAGCAGTTAGAGGAGGAGCAATTCAAAAATAGCCCCTGGGAGAGGAGCTCAATCCTCCCACAGCTCAATGTGGGGCGAGTCGAGGTTCCCTGGGTGATTCCCAGGGGTCCCGACAGAGGGAGGGAGACGTGTGTACAGGACAGGGAAGCAGGTGCGACTTCCCAGACAGGACCAGGGCCTGCACTAACCTTGGCAGGGAGAAAGCCTGGCCGTTTCCTGCAGTGACACCCCTGCACGTTTCCAAATGCCCACGAGGGGGCTGGCTCAGCCCCAGAGTCCCTGTCGGCGGGAGGAACACGGAGGCCCCTTTGCAGAAACAATGAAAAGTTTCTTGGTGCAGGATCTCTCTGTCACTGCTGCTACCCAGCCAGCACTCGCTGCTGCCGGAGGGCGGCTTGGCCCCAAGGCCAGGGAAGCTTCTCCTGTTGTCGATGGGATTTTCCATTTAGAGCTGACAGGGTCTGTGTGCGTGCAAAAAAAATAAGTGTTTGAGTTCCGCTTCTCGGCTGTCGTCACATGGCCTCTGGCCTCCCCCATCCCCAGGCTGGCTCCCCTCTAGCTGTGCTGCTGGCACACTTGTCACCAGGTTCGCTCTCTGCATGGTGGCCCACACACACTTGTGACTCTGTTGCTCACACACGTGGTCACCAAATGTCATACTTCTGGTGGCTGTGCTGGGACGTTGCTGTGCCCTCTTGTGTGTTTGCCTCTTCTGTGCGGTGTTTAGACACAGCTGGTGGTGGAGCAGCCAGAAATCACTGGTGATGCCAGCGAAAAGCAGATGGTGGAGAAACCAGCATCATGCTGGGCACATGTGGGGCACCTGGATTCCAACTCATGACCACACACTTGCAGGACAGGTGCTGTGAAGTCCTGTGCTGTTCCTCTGGGCCGGAAGCAGGTTTCTCAAGCTCTCCATGAGCAAAACATTAGGAGTCTTGGGGAAGAGGATTTGCGTCATCAACCAGAGTCAGAAGAGCAAGGTGTGAGAGCATGTGACTAGATGCTTAGGGGGCTTCTGGGAAAGGATTATAATAGGGGAAGACAGGAAAGTCTTCAGCAGGGAGGATTGGGGAGACAGGGACGCCAGGTGGTGCTCAGGCTAACCAGGAGCCACTCCCTGCTGTGCACGGCCAGCCAGGCGTGTGGTCAGTTGGTTCAGTGTGAGGAGCCGGAGACATAATTTCGCTTGGAGCCCACACGACAGGGAGCCATGGGGCCACTCTGTTGGCACTGAGGGGCCTGACCCACTCCTGTGTGCGCCGGTCCAGCAGAGAGGACCTGCACCACCTTATTTTGAGTAGGCAGCTGACCCTCCAACCCTCTAGTAGAGACACAGCGACCCTTGGACCCGGAAGACTTCAACCAATGTGCTCAGTCCCAAGTGTCCCTGTGAGGTGGACAGTCAGTGAGGCCTGCACCCGGGGAGACCTGTGACTGCTGCTCCTGCTCCGGCTCTTTCCGTGAGGCTTTGGTGACTCAGGACCCACCAACCAGTCTTTCCTTCCTGCCACCCTGCAGACTGCAGCAGCCACCCCCACTGTGCTGAGCTCTGTGCTCAGGGATCTCTCCTGGCAGGATTCGGGACCGCCTGCAGTGTCAGTATCGAACCCAGGTCAGGCACGGGCAGGCAAGCACCCCATCATTGTACTATTTATTTTATTTATTTATTTATTTTGCTTTTTTGGGTCACACCGGCAATGCTCAGGGGTTACTCCTGGCTCTGCACTCAGGAATTACTCCTGGTGGTGCTCGGGGGACCATATGGGATGCTGGGGATCGAACCCTGACCGGCATGGGCCGGCCGCGTGCAAAGCAAACGCCCTACCCACTGGGCTATCGCTCCGGCCCCATCCATCACTGTACTATTTCTCCGGCCACTCTAACCATTTCTTTAATCCAAAAACTCAACAGATATTTACTCTGTTTTGCAAAAGGTGCAGCCTTAAAATTCATGTCATGATTAGTGCAGTAAGTGGCTGCCTCCAGTTTTATCCCCCAGCCCTGCGTGTGGTCCCCAGAGCACCACCAGGAGAGAGATACAGAGCCAGGAGTAAGTCCTGAGCACTGCTGTCTGTGATGCAATTCCCCACCTTCATAAAATAATAAAAACAAGTATTAAATTAACACTCACTGGGGCCGGAGCGATAGCCCAGCGGGTAGGGCGTTTGCCTTGCACGCGCCAGCCTGTTCGATCCCGGCATCCCATATGGTCCCCTGAACACCGCCAGGAGTCATTCCTGAGTGCAGAGCCAGGAGTGACCCCTGAGCATAGCCGGGTGTGACCCAAAAAGCAAAATAATAATAATAATAATAAATTAACACTCACTGTGAAAACAGCCAGACCTGAGACCTTAGGCTCACATTCTTTTTTTTTTTTTTTTTTTTGCTTTTTTGGGCCACACCCGGCAATGCTCAGGGGTTAGTCCTGGCTCTGCACTCAGGGAATTACTCCTGGCGGTGCTCAGGGGACCATATGGGATGCCGGGGATCGAACCCGGGCCGGCATGGGCGCGGCCGTAAGGCAAACGCCCTACCCGCTGGGCTATCGCTCCGGCCCCTAGGCTCACATTCTTGAGACCCTCCCAGCACTGTCTCCCCAATCTTTTCCTGACCATGTCGCCCCTTCCACCCTGATTCCTTCCCATCTCCGAGCCTGCTCCTAGGACTTTCTCCCCAGTCCCCTGCCATAGCCCCCGCTTCTGTGATAGATCACTTAGAGTATCCTGGGGGCCCACAAGAGACCATATGGCACCAAGTCGAGAAATGCTGTTCAAAGCGTCACCATTCCTAACTTGAGAACCACAATGTCCATTCACAGGGAAATGTGGCATTAGCTCAGATGAAGAATCTGGGAGCAAGTGATTTTCTATCTGTTCACTCTCTCATGGTCAGCTTTCATTGAGGCGTCATCCCCAGCCACGGTCTAGAGCTGACAGCCAGACTCTGAGTGAGATGGAGCGTGTCTCTGCAGATGGTGAGGAGGAACATTTGTGTCTCTGGGCACACACACGCTGCAGAAACCAGAACTGATGTCCTTGTTGGAATACCGGTGAGAAACTCGTGGGTTTTTTGTAGTGTGGGGCCACACCCGGCAACGTTCGGGGCACTCCCCACTCTGTACACAGGAATCACTCCTGTTGGTGCTCAGGGGACCATAAGGGATGCCAGAAAATTGAACCCTGGTCAGCCACATGCAAGGCAAGCTACTAACTACACTATCGCTCATGTTTTACATTAGTTGTTTTTTAGCCTTTGTCTCTTTCCAGAAAACAGGAGAATTTTAGCTGATTCTCAAGGAGTGTCAAAATAGGAGCACAACAGCAGCAAGACGAGCTTAGAGTTTTAAGCTCTCGTGAAGCACAGAACCTGACCTCCTGACTTTGCAGGAGTCATTGCCTGGTGAACTGTGCCTCCGGTCCCAAAGAGCAAAGTGGCTGAGTTCTCACATACTTCTGGTTTTGCAACCCAGTCCTATTAATTTTCAGGTGCTCTGCATGTGTGCATTTTTAAGAGCCTTGCCTGATGTTGAAATTAAGTGATTAAAAAAATGTGGCAAAGTCAGTCCATTTTATTGCCTACTTGACACCTCTTGTGGTTGAATTCTTTTATTGATTCATGAAAAAAAGTCTGCAAGCCTGATTTTCTGGTCATTTCTGATAGCTTGTGGTTTATTCTATTGTTGAGGAGCTTATGTCACGCTCCCCCCCCCCCCGGGCTTCTTTTAGTTTTTAGCAAATAGGAGTTGGTTGGTACGTTTAATGGTTCCTATAGTTTACGTAAAGAAGGAAAATAAGGGGGCTGGAGCAATAGCACAGCAGGGAGGGCATTTGCCTTGCATGTGGCTGACCAGGGTTCGATCCCCGGCATCCCATATGGTCCCCCGAGCACCACCAGGAGTAATTCCTGAGTTCAGAGCCAGGAGTAAGCCCTGAGCATCACCGAGTGTGACCCCAAAAAAGAAAATAAAAATACAAGTACGCCCAAGATGCCCTTTAGCTCTGCAGTAGACTGTCAGCGCACATTTTCTTTGGGGGTATGGGGGGGAGTGTCTATTTCTATTTTTATGTACTTTTATGGGTTTTTTTTTTTTTGCTTTCTGGGTCACACCTGGTGATGCTCAGGGGTTACTCCTGGCTCTGCAATCAGGTACTACTCCTGGTGGTGTTCAGGAGACCATATGGGATGACGGGGATGGAACCCGGGTGGGCCGTGTGCAAGGCAAACGCCCTACCCACTGGACTATCGCTCCAGCCCTTTTATGTATTTTTTAAACTTTATTTAAACACCATGATTTACAAGGTTGTTTGCAGTATAGTTGATTCAGGTATTCAATATCCCATCACCAGTCCCACCCCCCGATGTGCCTTTACCCCGACGTGTAGCCTATCGCAGAGACGATGCCTGAGCAGGCACGGCAGCAAGCGGTCGTTAGGATTTGCAGGTTTGCTCTGAGTTTGAGAATTCCAGGCATGCATTTCCCTGACTGTCCAGTGCTGGACCACAATGGTCTGTTCCCAGGAGACGGTTACTGGCACCTCCAGTGTGTCCTTCCTATCTCTTCCTCTCTCCTTGTCTCGGTCAATATGGAAAGTTCGTCTCTCAGGGTACTTTGCTATCTCTCTTTTCCTCTTTTTCTCCCCCACTAGGAACGTGTGAGTAATCTTCAGAACTGCATCAACTCTGTAAAGCTCATAGAGTTCTGACTTATTTATGAAACGAGTTTTCTTTTATTGAATACAAGCTATTTCCCATCATTGTGCATTGTAAGGACTCTTGTGTCTAGCTGCATCCTTGAACTTAAATCTTTGCACATCCTGGACTGGAGCAATAGTCTAGCAGGGAGGGCGTTTGCCTTGCTCTCGGCTGACCTGGGTTCAATCCGCAGCATCCCATATGGTCCCCCAGCACCGCCAGGAGTAATTCCTGAGTGCAGAGCCAGGAGTAACCCTCTGAGCATCACTGGGTGTGACCCACAAAAGAGCAAAAAAAAAAAAAAATCTTGCACACATCCTAATTGTTCTCTAGGAGAAAAATTCCTAGAGAATTACTAGTGGAAGGGCATATTTTTACTAACTTATTCATTCATTCATTCATTCATTCATTCTCTTTTGCTTTTGGACCACACCCAGGTGTGCCCAGGGCTGACTCCTGGTTCTGTGCTCAGAGATCACTACTGGTGGGACACAGGAAACCACGGGCTGTGCCTGGGATAGAACTGGGCTCAGCTGCAAACGAGGCAGATGTTGTAATTTGCAAATATCTCAAAATGACGTATGTAATAGTATCACCCAGAGATAACATGATCCACTATTTGATGGAAATTTCAAGTCTTTCAAGTTTTTATTTTGTTCTGTTGTCGTTGGGCCACACCGGTGGTGTTGGGGGCTACCCTAGCTTGGGGGATACTCTTGGCAATTATTCATTCACTCACTCCTGGCAACCAGGCGCTGCCGGGAATGACCCAAGGCGTCCCACGTGCAAAGCATGCTACTAATCCTTTCGCCTCTCTTCCTGGCCCTCTAATTTTTTAAAGTTAATATTTATAGGCATTTTTATGAAGTCGTTACTGTGTTATAGATGTTTCAGAGAGATTGAAGTAAAGGGATGATATAATTTTTTGGGGTCACACCCGGTGATGCTCAGGGGTTACTCCTGGCTCTACACTCAGGAATTACTCCTGCTGGAGCTCGGGGACCATTTGGGATGCCGGGAACAGAACCTGAGTTAGCCGTATGCAAGGCAAATATCCTTCCCCCTGTGCTATTGCCCCAGCCCCCAGGAATGATATAGTGTTTATGCTTGATTGTTTTGGGGTTCATCCCTGGTGAACCTTGGGGTTCCACATGAGCAGTCTTGAGGGAACACAGACTGCTGGCGTTCAGGCCTGGGGCTTCTTCTGAGCAAAACATGCGCTTCAACTCTCTCACCAGCTCCTGGGCCTCTGATTTCTTTTCTTTTCTTTTCCTTTTTCAAAATAACGACCAGACCCAGTGGTACTCAGGGGCCCCCAAGTTCCAGGGCTGAACTTGAGCCCATATAGGCCAGCATGCTACAACTGGAATTACCCCCTGACCCGATTGTTTTCTTGGGTTTGTTTTGGGGCCATCCTTGGTGGTGCTCAGAGCTCACTTCTGGCTGTGTTTAGGGATCACTCCTGGATGGTGCCAGGGGTCAAACGGAGGTCAGCCAGGCGCAAGAAAAGCACTGAATCAGCTGTGTTTATTATCTCTCTGGTCCAGTATAACATGGCTTTTAAAAGAGAGATTCCAGGGCAGGAGCAACAGTACAGCAGGGAGGGCAGCTGACTGGATTTGATCCCTGCCATCCCATCTGGTCCCCTGAGCAGCACCAGGAGTGATTCCTGAGTGCAGAGCCGGGAGTAGCCCTGAGCATCACCAGGTATGACCCGAAAAGCAAAAATAAATAAATAACGAAAAATAAAAAGAGAGATCCCTTCTAGCCTCCCCTGAAAGTAGATTCCTGGGGAGCATAGGGAGAAATGTGGGGCTCCTTAGGAAGCTGTTGCTTGCAGGAAGCTCGAGGCTGCAGCTGGTTCAGCAGGAGCTAACACAGGATGGTCAGCGTGCTTCAGTTTGGGGAGAGGGCCGGTCACAGCCAGCAGTGCTAGGTCTTTTTTCTTCTTTTTAATTTCCCTATTTTTTTCTGCTTTTTGGGTTACACCCGGCAATGCTCAGGGGTTACTCCTGGCTCTGCATTCAGCAATTACTCCTGTTGGTGCTCAGGGGACCATATGGGATGCCAGGGATCGAACCCGGTCGGTTGCATGCAAGGCAAACACCCTACCCGCTGGACTATCGCACTGGTCCCTAATCTCCCTATTTATTTTATTTTTTTATTTGTTTTATTTTTCTCCCATACTTTATTTAAGTACCGGTTTACAAAGTTGTTCATGATGATTTGCTGCAGGCATTCCATGTTCCAACACCAATCCCGTCATCACCTTCCCACCACTGTTGTCTTCAATTCTTCCCCAGCACTCCTCAAGCCTGCCCCCGTATATGCTCAGGGCTCTCTTCTGGCTCTGCACTCAGGGATCGTTCCTGACAGGCTCAGGGAGCCTATGGGGTGATAGGGGCTAAACCCGGGACAGCTATGTGCAAAAACAAGAACACCAGCCTCTGCAAGCGGGACAAGAACCCCGCCTGCTGGACTATCTCTCCGTTCCATTTTCCAGAGGGGGCCGGGCACAGGAAGACGGACTCAGCAAGCCATTCCCTAGGGCATGCTGGCAAATGACGTCTCACTCCCTCCTTCAGTAATGCTCACTTATCTTGGAAGAAATCCTGTGAATTTTTTCTGCACAGGCCTTTTCATCATGCCCCAGAAATCCTAGCCACAGTATACATCCAGTTAAACTTTAAAGAATCAGCATGACTAATTGGTTCAAAGGTGCTTTCTTTCCAGCTGACAGCACATTCCAGGGAAGAATATTGATGCAAGCTTACAAAAGAAGAAGTTTGTGTCCAGAGACTGGAGGGTTCTTCTTCGGGCAGAGCAGGAGGCCCTTGCAAGGGTTGGGGTTCTATGTCCACCACCTACATGGACCCCTGAGCATCGCCCCTGAGTATCACAGGGTACAACCCAAAATCCAAAATAATTCCGATAGGGTTGGGAAGAGAGATACACAGAGAGACA
>JAJIBD010017054.1:0-26237 GCA_021461705.1 Cryptotis parvus
TCATTGAATGAAGTTTGAAATGATCTGAAATTCATGCCTCTCACCCATTTCCAGGTTGCTCAATGGTGAAAATAATGCATCTTGAAGAGAGCATCCCAAAGTGAAGCATTTGAATGCTCTATTCTCAACAAGTCATTTCCTAAGCCTAAATCAAAATGAAGGATAGAAAAGGAATGAAATTCTGAGGTATGTATATACTTTCATTCTTATTGTTGTAGTTTTGTTTTTGTTTTGGGGCCGGGCTAACATAGGATGACTGGAATAAAAACCGGGTGAGCAGTGGAAAGCAAGTTCCCTAACGATTGTACTACGCTGATAGTTAAACTTTCTTTCCTGCTCCTAAGTGTTCCTGTAAACTTTGCAACAGCTTTGCAAGGGAAATGAGTAACAGTATCCTTTATTCTGAAAGAAAACATACCTAGAGCCTGAAGTAGTTCAATCACTCTGACTAAAAAGAATAGTGAAAAGGATTAAAACAAACATGTTTGGCTTCAGACAATTGTAGTTTGACCACACTGATGCTTTCTCTTATAAGGGAATGCCTTGAAGCCATATTTACCCAAATTCTAATGAGAAAAGACAATCGACAAGCATAAATAGATTCCATGGTCAATAACTTTTTTTCTTTTGCTTTTGGGTCACACCCAGCTAGGCTGCATGC
Organism: Cryptotis parvus; assembly: GCA_021461705.1. Lineage (NCBI taxonomy): Eukaryota > Metazoa > Chordata > Mammalia > Eulipotyphla > Soricidae > Cryptotis > Cryptotis parvus. Next base: position 662 of record JAJIBD010017054.1, read on the forward strand.
AAGTCAAACGCCCTCCCTGATCTATTATCGTTCCAGCTCCCCATGGCCAATAACTTTAGGAAATGCCAAGTATGCTTAAGACAGTGAAATATTCTATCAGCCTTCCCAAATTCCCTTCATTACTAAACCCAGATTTTTATTCTTCTATTTAACACTATCACTAATACTATCTTCCCGTTCATCATCAATTTTTCGGAGCAGTCTCCAGTAACATCTCCGTATGTCCTGTCTCATGCTAGTGGAGCCCAAGGGCATCTGCTCGCTCCAGGAACATAAAGAGCCTCCAAACCATTCTATCAGGCCATGGGAATGACCTAACATAATTGTTACTGGTATCTGGCATATCAAATACGACACGGGCAGCTTGCCAGGTTGCCGTCCGCGGGTGGCATACTCTTGTAGTCACCTATAAATACAGCCTTTATTGATGAACCCGGTGGTGGCAAGTGGCGCATGAGCGGCTCGTGATAGGTCCGTCTGCTGGGTGGAGTTCTGATGAGAGGGGGAGGTCCAGATGTGGAAAATGGTGGCCCTCATGGAGTGGGGGGGTCTTCTGGCTTGTTGCGAGGCTCTGCTGGGGTGGCGGGCCAGGGCTAGAACCCCGCCATCCCTCCGGGTGCCTTGTGAGCAGCTGGGCATAGGGAGAGCTGGTAGCAGCTCTGCCTCTTGTCTGTTAGCCTCTGTTAGTTAAAGAGATACTTAACACTAATATCTCTTTAAACAAACTGAAACAATTTGACATGTAAATGACTGAAAGAGAAAAAAAAAGATTGGATGAAAGCTTTAAAATGGAAATGGGGGGGCTGGAGCGATAGCCCAGCGGGTAGGGCGCGTTGCCCTGCACACGGCTGGGCTGAGCCGGCCTGGGTTCGATCCCCAGACATCCCATATAGTCCCCTGAGCACCACCAGGAGCAATTGCTGAGTGCAGAACCAGGAGCAGCCCCTAAGCATAGCCGGGTGTGACCCAAAAAAAGCAATAAATAAATAAATAAATAAAATGGAAATTGGGGGTGGAAACATCTTACAGCGCTTGCCTTGCACGAGTCTGACCTGGGTTGATCCCCGGCATCCCATATGGTCCCCAAGCACCGCCAGAAGTAATTCCTGAGTTCAGTCAAGAGTAACCCCTGATCATCGCTAGGTGTGACCCAAAAAAGCAAAAAAATAAAATATCAGGAGGTCCTGTCAAAGGTGGAAATTATCACAAACGTGTGGGAGTCAGAGGCTAGGTAAGACAGAAAAATGGAACAGTGTGCTAACAATTGTCGAGGGTACTAATGCCAACCTAGAACTGAGCATTAAATAGAGGCAAAAGATACACATGACAACCCTTTAATGTATGTTCTGTAATCCATAGTCTGGAGGGGAAGGAAAAGAGAAAAGAGAGAGAAATGGAAAGAAATAAAGAACCTGCCATGGAGCAGGGATAGGGGAGGGGGAGGGAACCGGGGACGTTGGTGGTGGGAGATGGGCACCGGTGGCGGGATGGGTGCTGGAACACTGTATGACCAAAACCCAAATATGAACTTTTTAATTGTATATCTTTGTAATTGTAAAAATAAAAAAAATTAAGTTCGGGAAAAAAAAAGAAGTCAAAAAGCAAAAAAATAAATAAAAATGGAAATTGAGGCCCCAAAGAGATAGTACGGTGGGTAGGCCTTTTGCCTTGTATGTGGCTGAGTCAGGTTCAATCCCTGGTAACCCATATGGCCTCTGTGCACTGCCAGTAATTCCTGAGTGTAGAGCCAGGAGTAACCCCCTGAGCATGGCAGCATGTGGCCCAAAAAACCCAAACCAAAAAAGAAAGACAATCATTGCTGGGGCTAGAACAGGGCTATTTCAGAGACAGCAGAGGCCCTGTCACACTGTGTTGCACACTGTCAACCCAGGTTTGATCTCTGGCATCACATATGATGATTACCTGATTACTTCCAGGAGTGGTCCTTGAGCACAGTCAGGAATATGCCTTGAGTATCAGAGTGTGACTCCTCCCCCAAAAAAAAAAAAAAAATGGGGGTAGGAAGAGTGGAGACCTTGCCTTGCATATGGCTGGTTCAGGTCAGTGATCCAACACCACATGTGGTCCTCTGGCACTGTGTAGGGTCAGTGGTGAGCACAGAAATAGCCCCCCACACTTTTTTGGGGTGACCAAGTACTGCCTTTCCCCACTCTGCAGCCCAAATGATTCTCAAGACTATATAGGGAGATAAAATTTGAGCCCGAGAGGTAGTACAGTGGGTCGGGTGTTTGCCTTGCATGTGGCCAACCCGGGTTTGATCCCCCAAAATCCCATAAAATTTCCTGAACCTGTCAGGAATGATCCTTTAGGGCTTGCTTAGTCAGGAATAAGCCTGGAGCACTAGCAGGTGTGGCTCTGAAACAAAAAAACAAACCAAAACAAACAAACAAACAAAAAAACCGACATAGGAAGATAAAGTATGACAGGGTAGGATTGTTCCAGCATACAGAAAACATCCAGTTGGTAACATGGAAGGAAAGATTAAAATCTGAATGCTTCTCTAGAAAGTTGGTTAATCTGAATACCAAGTGGAACAGATTCGCTAAAAAGGAGTAGTGCCTATGGAACAAATCAATCCTACCATCTCTTCCAGTCCTCATTGTACTACGACTTGACAAGTGAAGCCCAGAGTTATCTTAGTTTTCCTGGAGTCCCGGGAGCTTCCTGAGCTAAGAACTCTTGCCTTCGCTCTTTCATTTCTCGGGCCGGAGTGATAGTCCAGTGCAGAGGGCGTTTGCCTTGCAAGCAGCTGACCTGGGTTCTATCCTCGGAATCCCTTATGGTCCCCAGAGTACCGCAAGGAGTAATTCCTAAATGCAGAGCCAGGAATAACCCCTGAGCATGCCGGGTGTGACCCACAAAAGAAAAAAAAAAGAACTCTGGCCTTCCACTGCCAAGAAGCACAGTAGTCACGAAACTGAGCATGAACGATCCCAAAGAAAGTGTGGAGAGGGGGAGCAAAGCCAGGACATAAATCAGCACTCTGAGGAGTTAAGAGCAAGGATGGAGACAGCCAAGCTCAACCCTCTTACCAGCTCCTTCATCACAACCCGGTTCATCTCTAAAAACATGTGGGAAAGACAAAAAGGAGAAACTATTTAGATTAAACAAAAGTAACGCGCCAGCATCCTGTCTGCTTTAGCCACACACTCCTGCCGCTGACCATTCAGATGGCTAAGTCCTCATGGACTCAGTCCACTCACTGTGAACCAAAGAAAAGCTCACAATGTGAACAGCAAATTTAACATAGCCACGAAGATGTGAACGATAAAGTTTAGGGTGCGTGGGGACCCGCCGTCACGAAAGCACACTCGGATACTATATGTCTCTATATTATATATTAATATATATACATACATATATATATATATATCGAGTGAGCAAAGCAAGAAGTGCCTGGTTCCACTTTTAACACACACACACACACACACACACACACACAATGTGAGTAATGAACGAAACAGGGCAAAAAGGCAGCTGCCAGTGGGCAAAGATAATCACTCGGCAGCCAGCACTCCGGGCCCGCCGATAACCTGACGAATCTCCCGCCCAAAGAGAGGCAACTCGCGGACAGGGAGGGCAGACCCGGCCGCACGCGGCCTCGGGGAAGATTTATTATAATATTTCCCCTGCGCGCCGAGCCTTCTGGGCGGGGCCGCCAGCGGAAGCTCACTGCGCTGGGCATTGTGGGACTTGTAGTTCCTTCCCGTCCACTCATTGGAGGCCGGCGGGGAGACTTTCGGTAAAGATCCCGCCCTTCCCCGCCTGCTTCCTTTTCCTTCCGCAACTCCCCTCTCCTCCCCATCTTCCTTCTGGGAGTTTGAAAATTCCCGCGGAGTCGGAGCCCCCGCCTGGAATGCTCGCGAGAACTCCGGGCCCCGCGCCGCGATCTCCTTCCCGTCTCCCCTCCCTCTGCGCCCTCCCCGCCCCTCCCCCGCCCCCTCCCCGAGCGGGCGTGTGTGGGACTCCGGTCAGCCCCGGCCCGCGGTAATGAGCCCAGTCGGGTCGCCGCTGTCCGCGAGCCGAGCCGTCGCCCAGCGGAGGACCCGGAACACGCGGCGCGGGCTGTCCCGGCGTGGCAGGGCTGAGCTGTCAGGCGGCCTGCAGCCGCTGAGGGCGCTCTCGAGGGGCCGTGCGGCTCCACGGGGGCCCGCGGGGAGGTCGCGGGCGGAGGCCGGGAGGGGACGTGCGCGCCCAGCCCGTGGCGGCGCGTGTCTCCCGGGAGATGCTGTGACGGGCCCGCGCGGGAGGAGCTGCTCGTTGCCTGGCGCCCAGTGGATCCGGCGGCCGCGGCGGCTCGGTCACCCGCCCGTTGAGGTAGGGGAAGGGCGGGCGGCGCGGCCTGGGCCCCCGCGAGGCTTCCGTGGCGCGCGGGGCCTCCGCGCCGGGCCTGAGGCGGCAGGAAAGCGCCGGCGCGGGGGAGTAACGGCAGCGCCGCGCGGGACGCGGGCCCGAGGCGGGGCGCGAGCCGGCAGCGACGGTTGTGGCACGTTCTGAGGTTCCGAGGACGAGTTACATAACCGCGTTCTCGGCTTGAGCCTCAGCCTCTCCGCACATGGCGACACGCGCGGGCGGAATGGACTAAGGAGCCTCGTCCTCACCGTTGTTCTCCAGTGCGCTTGAGATGTTGGCGGGCTTTTGGCTGCGGGCGGCGTTGGCTCCTGGCGGAATGTGAACCCACTCCCGGACTCCCTCTGGGGCCAGCCAGGGCAGGGAAGAAGTTGGCCCGGGATCGGCAACGTGCTCCTGGCGGCCCCGCTCCAGGCGTCGTGTCCGAGAATCTGCTGGCCGCACCTGGGGCTCCGGACACCCACCCCCTTTATTTCGTTAGGGGTCGGCTGATTTTTTTCGGAGGGGGAAGTTCATCTGTCCTCCGAGCGAGCCAGGGAATCACAGTATCTAGCTAAATAAAAGGAGTGTTATTTCTTTTTTCCTTTTTCACGTAGGGTAGATTTCGAGAACTGTTTCCCTATGTCCGGAACCCTGTAGGAATGAGGAACAGGTCTCTTGGACGCTCGGCGTTTACTCTTTATTCTTAAAATAGGCCCGTGCCTTTTTAGGAACCTGCTTTCACCAGCTCGCTAGTCGGTTGGGTTCTGCGGAGGAGAGAAGCGAGGGTAGGTTTGCGTGTTTCTAGAGAACGTGCCCGGCCATGGCAAGCCCATCTCCAGAGCACGCATTTGGGGGGGGGTGGGGGATGCTGTAAGTGTGCTAACGGCGGAAGTTGGCTTAGCCTTACGTCTCCCCCGTGTCGCAGCTTAATTTGACAGTATTTTCAGTTTAAAGTGAAAAAGAGAATTTGGTAAGGACACATTGGTTAAGTGGAAATAAACAGTTTGGGGGATATTAGGGTTCCCATAAATGTGAAACTCCAGGAACTGCCACCCGTGATGTGTAGGTCTCAGAGTTTACAAGATTATTTTGTTGTTTACTCTCAACTGTTAACGTTTATGCTCTCAGCTATTGCAGGCTCTTGCCTCTTAAATTTACCATCTTGATCTGCCATCTCTGATTCTTTCATTCTCCAATTTTGAATTCTCTTTAGTGTAAGCTTCACCTTCTCTAAGCAGTAACCCATTTCCCTTCTTCCTCTCTGTTCTGGGATCTCATGGCTTATGTACCTCAACTGTAGCATTTATGTGTGTCTAATAATCTAATGATTGAGTATATGTCTTCTGTAATGTAAAATTAATTTTACTTTTTTAATTTTATTTTTTTTTCTTCCCAATATTTTAAAACGGCTGATTAATCTGGAAGTTTCTGGCCCACTAGTAGTTTACATTTGAATCCTAATTGTCTTTTTTAAGGTAGTCAAAAAGAAAAAAATGCAACAAAATTTTTTCGTAAAAATATTTGTCCAGTATATGTTGCTATATAATTATTGTGGGTTTCTGTGTTGGATTTCTGCGTTCCACTACCATCTGGAATGTGGAATTGATTTATGAAATTCTGTTAATGTCTTACCTAGTAATTTTACAAATTTTATTTTGCTTCTAGTGTTTAAACAATGTATACTGCTCTTAAAAAATAAGTTAACCCTATATTTAGTTTAATTTTCTTTTTGGGATATACGTGACATGCTCAGGTGTTGCTCAGGGATGTGCCCTGTCTTTGGCAGGGGATTTTGAGGCCATATGTAGAGCTGGGAATTCAAACCCCAGTAGGTGGCATGCTGGGCAAATGCCTTAGCCCCTGTAACTATCTCTCTGACCCTAGCTTCTTTTCCCTTTAATAGGCCTTTTTGGGGGCAAAATTGATTGAAAGATAGATGTTATATATCCTTTCCTTGCTTGCGCATGCATATTTTCTCTTGTTATCAGAATACCCCTCGTGCACTTGGTACTGTCTGTAAAACTGCATTGATATATCATTGCCCCAAGTGCATGGTGGTACACGATGGCACATTCTTTTTTGTATGTGTGTGTAGTGGTGGTTTTGGTGGGGGCTATACCCAGTAGTGCACAGGGCTGATTTCTTGACTTTGTCTTCATGGATCACTCCTCACGGGGCTCAGAAGACCCTCTGAGGTGCCTGGGATTGAGCTCCGGTCTGCAGGAGTGGGAGGCAGGCACTTCAATGGCCATGAATAGTCTACCCCAAAGGCTCCTTCGTTTGTTTTTTAATTGAGCCACCATAAGATACACAGTTACAAAGCAGTCTGGGTCATAACAATGTTCCAAAGGCAGTCCCTCCACCAGTGTACATTTCCCACCACCCCGAGTTTCCCTCCTGCCACCCCTTCATCCTTCTTTTTGATAGATACTGCTCGATTGTATGCTAACAGTATGCTTATTTTTTTTGAGAAACTGTTCAGTTCTGCATGTTATTTTGCACTCTCACTAGCAGTGAATGTGAGTTTCTGTTGCTCCATGTACTTAGCATCCTTACATGATGGTAATGTTTCTCGGTTTTGGACATTCTAATAGGTTAGTTTGAAGTTGTAATTTTGTTAACCAAAGACATGATATGGAGCATCTTTCCATGAGCTTATTTGTCATTTGTAAATGTTCTTACAAATGATGAATTTTTGACAAATGACGCATGAGTTGTATATAAAGATTTTGGCTATTTATTTTATTTTTATTTTATTTTATTGCCTTTTTTGGGTCACACCCGGCAATACTCAGGGGCTACTCCTGGCTCTGCACTCAGGAATTACTCCTGGGCGGTGCTCAGGGGACCATATGGGATGCTGGGGATCCCATATGCATCCCATATGGTCCCCAGAGGTTGGCCGCGCAAGGCAAACGCCCTACCCATTGGGCTGTCGCCCGGCCCCAGATTTTGGCTATTTAAAAGTACTTTTTTCCCTTTCATTTTTCTCTTTTTGAGGTGAGGAAGGTGGGGGGTGCAGACCAGGGGATGGGTACTCGGAACTTGTGAAGGCGATGAGGAGGGTCCTGTGAAGGAGGAAGAGGGCGGAGGGGAAAGGAGTGTGCTCTGGGGATTTTCTGAGTTATAATATAGACTGACATGGTTTGGGGATGGCTTGTACTCAGCCATCACTCCTGGCTGCCTCTGGGACCACATGGGGTGCCAGGACTTGAACGTGACTGATCTCTGCCCTCCTGCTGTGCTCTGTGGTCCCTATTTTTTAGTAAAAAGTTTTTGATTGGCACACCCATATGGGGTGCCAGGGGAAGCGCTACCTACCAGCCTTACTGTAGCTCCAGCCCAGAGCTACCTACCAGCCTTACTGTAGCTCCAGCCCAGACCTTTTTGTTAAAAAGGTTAAATATTTATGATCCTATTATTCACAGGATTAATAGTGATGATTTTTGCCCTTTAGGAATTCTTAGCATAGTGGGGAAGACCAATAAACACATTGACTTTACTGGATCATATTTAGTGTTGTTGATGTAAAGGTAGAAAGGTTTGTGCTGAAGAATGACATCTTAGGGACCAAAGAGAGTGCAGTGGTCAAGGGTGCTTGCCCTGCACTTGGCTGCTGGTTTAAATCCCTGGCACCCCTTGCGGTCAGCCGTACCAGGAGTGATCCCTTAGCACAGGGCCTGGAGTAAGTCTTGACCGTTGCTGAGTACTGCACCCTCCCTGCTCCATGTCCTCCTTTCCCCTCCAAAGAAAGACAAATGGGATTAAGTAGGAAAGAGGATTCACTTATCCCACCCAGGAAACTAGGTGGGGTTTTGGCACATGGGAATAAGGGAGGGAATTTTATGCTAGAAATTGATTTGGGACTTTGGCTTTATGCAAGACTTTTGCCTTAGGGTAAATTGTTTTTTTTTTTTGGGGTTGTGGGAGGGCACACCTGGTTATGCTTAGGGCTTATTCCTGGCAGTGCTCAGGACCACATGGGATGCTGGGGATTGAACCTGGCATGGCCTTGTGGAGGGATGTATTATATCGCTCCAGCCCCAAAGTGTTGATTTTTACTTATATGTAGTAAGGCGTCATTGAAGATTTTTGTGCAGGTGGAAAGCAGTCTGGCACTCTTTAACAGAACAAGCTGTGATTTTGTTGAGGACAGCACAACATCCTGCTTTACCTGTGTGACCTTGATATGAAGTTGAAACTTTGTAATAACATTTGAATTTTCATTTTTCTATGCTGTCAAATCATTAAGATTGAGCATTCACTTAGTATTTTTTTTGTGGGGGAGGCACATACACCTGGTGGTGCTTATGGCTTACTCCTAGCTCTGTGCTTAAGGTTCTATCCTGGCGGGGCTTGAGTGATCATCCTGGCTGCTGGGGATCAAATCCAGGTTGGTAGTGTGCAAGGCAAAACCTTACCTGCTGTACTATGGCTCCGACTTGTTCCTTTAATATAGTTTTTAACTACTTTGTGCCAAGCTTGGGAGAGAGAAGTATTATCTTGGAACTTAGGTATTATTGGAGAGAATAAGCAGGATTCAATTTATATTAAATTTCATGCCTTTTCCAGTAATTTGGATAGAACTTGTATTTTTTTTTTGTGGTGGTGGGGGGTCACACCCAGTGATGCTCAGGGGTTACTCCTGGCTCTGCACTAAGGAACTTCTCTTGACACTGCTTGGGGGACCATATGGTATGCTGAGGATCAAAAACCCAGGTTGGTTGTGTGCAAGGCAAATACCCTAGTCACTCTGGCCCCAGAACTTGTAATTATTATTTGAATTGTTATTTCTTAGATATTAACACTTGAGGAACAGAGATAATCCTGGTGGTGCTCTGGGGACCTTATGTGGTGCTGGGAATTCAACTGGGTCAGCCACTTTCCACATCTTCAACGCAGATGCCTTAATCTAAGACAATAAACTGAGAAATTGATTTTTCTCTTAAAATACAGGTATAAAGTTAATATGGAGATTTTGGGGCGGAGCGATAGTCCAGCAGGTAGGGGCGTTTGCCTTTGCGTGTGGCTGACTCTGGTTCGATCCTCGGCATCCCATATGGTCCCCCTGAGTGCAGAGCCAGGAGTAACCCCTGAGCATTGCCAGGTGTGACCCCCAAAAAAAAAAATGATAATTTGGAAATTTTGAGAACACTTGCTCTAAATGGAATTAAGAGGGTAATTAATTTCCTTGGGATATGTAGAATGCTCTGTAAGAAAGTAAATCAATTTGACTTGTAGAACCAAGTGAGTGAAATTGTTCTAATCCTGAAAACAGTTTAACAAAATGTAGGGGGTGTTGAGAACGGACACATTGGTACATTTGACTCTGCTCATGGATCACTCCTGTCAGTGCTGTGTGGGTATGGGGGAGTACCATGGTAGGTACCTGGGGTCAAACCAGGGTAAGTTGCATGCAAATGAAGTGCCTTAACCCTTAATACTATTTCTCCAGCCCAAATTTCTGTTTTTTTTTTTTTTCTTTTTTTGGCTTTTTTGCGTCACATGTGGCGATGCTCAGGGGTTACTCCTGACTCTGCCCTCGGGAATTACTCCTGATGGTGCTCAGGGGACCTTATGAGATGCTGGTGATGGAACCATGCGGATGGGTCAGCCGCATTCAAGATAAATTCCCTATAAGCTGTACTATGGCTCCAGCCCCCACCCTTCCAGCCCCAAATTGTTCACTTTCCTAAAGGTATTTGGCAAATTATTTCTTACAGAATACTTTAAAAAAGAAACACATTTTATTAAATTTTACTTTTTTTTTTTTTGGGGTGGGTGTGTGTCTGTCTGTCTGTGTCCGTGGTGGTATTTTCATAACCATTTTACTTGGCTGGAGAATTAATTGTATTATATACAAATATAGCAAAATAATGATCTCTTTTAAAATTTCTTGCAGTGGAACTATGCGAGACTTAACTGCGCAAGTGACTAGTGGTCTCCTGCAGTTCCCAGAAGTTACTGTTGAAGCCCTTGGAGAAGATGAAGTAACATTAGAATCCGTGCTTCGAGGAAAATTTGCAGCAGGTAAATAATGCTGAGGATTTGATTGAGTTGCAGTATAAGAATAAGCATTTTATAGTTGTTTAATTACTTGTTTAATAACACCTGCATACCATGAACCACACTATTTAATTTCAGGGGTTATTGTTCATTTTAATTTTAGGTTTTCATTTTTGTTGTTTTGGGGCCACTCTTGGCTCTGCAGAGTTTAGTCCTGGCTCTGAACTCAGATCTGTAGAGTTACTCAGGGAACCATATATGGTTGTTGGGGATCAAATCTGGGTTAGTTGTGTGCAGGGAAGTGGCCTACATGCTATCTTATCTGACCCCTCTGCTTGACTTTTTATTAAGTATGCCATATTTTATATCTTTCAAATTTGAACTATCTGCATTTGAAAAGTAGAGTTAATGGACAGCAATTTTTTTTCTTTATAATGAGTGAAATTTTATTGGTAATGGTTTCATAAATAGAAAAATCTGATTGTAAGGTCTTGGGTGACAAAATAAATCAGAAAGTCTTATTTTTTTTATTTTATTTTAGTTTTTTGCTTTTTGGGTCACACCCAGCAATGCTCAGGGGTTGCTCCTGGCTCTGCATTCAGGATTTACTCCTGGTGGTACTCAGGGGTCCATATGGGATGCCAGGGAATTGAACCCGGGTCAGCCGTGTGCAAGGCAAACACCCTACCCGCTGTGCTATCACTCCGCCCCAAGAAAGTCTTATTTCTTAATTCCGTTAATCTGAACAGGCTTTTAATGTATGCTTTAGGCTATGTAATGTAATTATATGATATACCGTATATCATATAATATTTAACAGTTATGAATTCTACGGTATATATACTATACCAAAGAAACTCTTAAATTATATATTTCAGTCTAATAGAAGTCTTTTCTGAAAATGAGTTTTTCTTAGCACAGACTTAGACAGCAAAACATTTAGGTAATTACGTTGCTATTCTCTTGAATGTTAAAGTTATCCAGGACTTACTACATCTAGGCACTGTGGCAGTTCCTCATTTGAGGTTATTTCTAAGACTGTCTAGGTAGGTGAGATTTAATTATACAGATAGTAGGTGGCAAAAACAAGTTTTTCTGGGTGGGATGAGGGTGGGCATATCTGGCAGTACTTAGGGCTTACTCCGTAGTTCTACACTCAGGCATCACTACTGGCAGCCTTGGGGGACCATATCGAATTGGTGATCAAGATTTGGGTTGGCGCATGCAAGGCAAATGCCCTACATGCAGTACTAACACCGTGGCCCCTTAAAAAATAAGCTTTGAACCTATGTATTCTGAAATACTATTTCCTTAATAAAATTTCCGTTCAAGAGAGAATGTGGGCGCCAGAGAGATAGTATAACCAAGTAAGGTCTTTTCTTTACGTGTGGCTCACCCTGACTCAATTCCAATTATTGCGGCCAGAATGGTAGTACAGCAGGTAGAGTGTTTGCCTTTGCACGCAACAGACCTGGGTTTGATCCCGGCATCCCATATGAATTCCCAACTATGGCTTGGAGTAATTTCTGACTGCAGAGCCAGGAGTGACCACTGAGCATTTCTGGGTGTGGCCAGAGCCCACCCCAGCATCAACAGCAACAACAAGAAGAAGAAGCCAAAATCAATCCCTAGCATAGTGTATGGTCCTGAGCATTGCCAGGAGAGTCCTGAGCACAGCCAGGAGTGAGCTATGACATAGCTTGGTGTGGCCCTCTCTACACCCCCACCGCCCCACAAATAAAACAAAAATTTCTCCAAAGGAAAAACATTTTCAAAGTTTTTTTTTTTTTTTTTTTTTGGGTCACAGCCAGCAATGTTCAGAAGTCACTCCTGGCTCTGCACTCAGAAATTACTCCTGGCAGTGCTCAGGGGACCATATGGGATCCCGGAATTGAACCCGGATCAGCCGCATGTAAGGCAAATGCCCTACCTGCTGGACTGTTGCTTCGCCCCCAGTTTTTTTTTTTAATTGAATCTCACTGTAATAGATTATATGATTAGGTTTCAGTCTTGCAGTATTCCAACACTCATCCTTCCACCAGTGCACTTTCCTAACACCAGTGTTCCCAGTTTCCTTCCTACGTATCCCCTAAGCATTTCCAATTTTAACTATCAAGGTAGTGACTTTTCCCACTAGGTTTCCACTGTTCATCTAGCTGCTCAGATGAAAGTCCAGGTCTGTTGATTGTTTTGTTTTACTCTCCTCTCTTTCATCTTCTCCAAAAAAGCAAATTATTTCAACAGTAGGATACTGTCTTGCACATGGCTGACCCAGATTCAATCCCTGGCATCTCATATGGGCCCTTGGACCCCACCAGGAAGGACCCTTGAGCGGTAGAGCCAGGAGTAACTACTGAGCACTGTTGGTGTGGCCTGCAATTTTTTTTTCTTTTTTGGGTCACACCCAGCAATGCTCAGGGGTTTCTCCTGGCTCTGCACTCAGGAATTACTACTGACGGTGCTCAGAGGACCATATGGGATGCTGGGGATCGAACCCAGGTCAATTGCATGCAAGACACATGCCCTACCCCCTACTCCGCCCCCAATTTTTTTAAAAGTACATATACACACAAACAAATGCCTTGGGGTTAAACTTCAGGTTCATTTCTGGCTCTTCGTAGCTGTGTGACTTTGGATAAGTCAGATTATATAAAGGTATTGGAGTTTCCAAGCTGGTGTTACTCAGGGGACCATATGCAGTGCCATATTTGAATCAAGTTCAGCCACATGAAAGACACTTTTCCTGGGACTGGAGCGATGTTCCAGCAGATAGGGCATTTGCCTTGCATGCAGCCGACCCGGGTTCGATCCCCATCATCCCATATGGTCCCCGAGCACTGCCAGGAGTAATTCCTGAGTACAGAGCCAGGAGTAACCCCTGAGCATTGCCGAGTGTGACCCAAAAAACAAAAAAAAAAGAAAGAAAAGAAAGAAAAAGAAAGACACCTTTCCTCTGTACTGTCTCTCCAGCTCTGAGATGCTACTGTATTTAAGCACCTAGCAGGGACATTTATGTACAGAATGACTTTGGTTTGGTTTGGTTTGGTTAGGTTTGGGCTACACCCAGCTGTGCTCAGGGCTTATTCCTGGCTCTGTGCTCAGGGATCCCTTCTGATGGTACTGGCAGCTCAATATGGGGTTGTAGGGATTGAACCCGGTTGGCCAAACGAGGCAAGTGCCTTACCTGCTGTTAGTCTCTCTGGCCCCTGTTTTATTGTTTTTTGGCTGGAGAAATTATACTTGACAGTCCTCAGGAGCTCTTCTCAGCTGTGCTCCTGATCACGCTCCAGAGATAACATGCCTGGGCTTCCGATGTGCAGACATGGTGTCATCGCCTTGAGTTATCTCTCCAGCCCACTTTATATTGCAGTAGTCATTCATTGCTCGTTTAATTTTACTAATCTGAAAACTTCCGTTCTATACATTTGGGATCACTTGATCACTTGATATCCCGTTATTCGTTAATTTGCTCAAGCGGGTGCCAGTAACGCTTCCATTTGACCCTATCACGTGCCAGTGTAGCCCAATGGCATCTGCTTGCTCTACATTGGGGATACTTGTTAAATAATAAACTATGTAAAAATAACCTTACATGACACTAAAATAAGCAATATTTTCTTTTCTAGGGAAAACGGAATTGCTTGCTTGGCTTGTGGTCCACAACTTGAAGTAGTAAACTCTTTAACAGGACAACGGTTATCTGCATATAGATTCAGTGGAGTGAATGAACAGCTTCCAGTCATTCTAGCTGTGAAAGAGTTCTCCTGGCAAAAGAGAACTGGTTTGCTGATTGGATTAGAAGATGTAGAAGGGAGTGTTCTCTGTCTTTATGACCTTGGTGTATCAAGAGTGGTTAAAGCAGTTGTCCTTCCTGGAAGGGTAGGTTCTGTTTGAGATACATGGATATTCTACATATTAAATACATATTGAGCCGTTAATTGTTTACCTTGGTGTTTCACTTTATGAAAATTTACTTAGGTACTCATTTATAGTTAGTTTACATTTATGAGACTGTTAATAAAAATTTCAAAGTAGAAAACGTTAGAAACATACTGTCAAAGGAAAAATGTTTATAATTTAACTTTTGCAAAGTAAAGATAGGACATGTATGTTCTGATTTTTTTTTTTCTTTGCTTTTGCTTTTTGGGTCACATCCGGTGATGCTCAGGGGTTACTCCTGGCGGTGCTCGGGAGGACCATATGGGATGCCGGGGATCGAACCCGGCCAACACAGGCCAGCTGCATGCAAGGCAAACGCCCTACGCACTGCACTATCACTCCGGCCACCCTTTTTGTTTTGTGGCTATACATGGACCTCCTCATGTCTTATGGCCCTGAGGTCAGGGACCATTCCTGGTGTAGGGATCAATGGACCATATGTGGTGTGATACAAAAACAAAATAAAACAAAGTAAGAGACTATTAGAGGAAGACACATGTACTGCATGCTGGAGGCCCATGTATGGCCACAAAACAAAAAGGGATTAGAACACTACATATCGTATTTTTTTTTTTGCAAAATTAAATTATTAACTTTCTTCCTTTGACAGTTTATCTCTAATATTTTCTATATATCACTATAATATTAAAACAGAACAATTATAGCAATATACTACAATAAGTTTTATGATTGTGTACTCTCAAAACATCTTAATATTTTTGAACTGAGGTTGACCTCAGGAAATTGAAACCACAAAAAGAAAAGTTGAAAAAAAACAGGAACAGGGGCTGGAGCGATAGCACAGTGGGTAGGGCGTTTGCCTTGCATGCAGCCAACCCGGGTTCAATCCCCAGCATCCCATATGGTCCCCTGAGCACTGCCAGGAGTAATTCCTGAGTGAAGAGCCAGGAGTAACCCCTGAGCATCTCCGGATGTGACCAAAAAAAAAAAAGATCATTGTATAAGATACCATGTTTTAAATAACTTTAGATTTCTGTTATGCCACTGGGCCAGTTTTCTCAAGTATTGAAACATTATGTCATAAAGGTATCTTTTTAAATTTATCAATTTGATACTATGATCACTTACATATAACATGCATGTGTTTTTGTATGCCATAGGCGTTTATAATTTTATATTTGTGTATTTTTATTTTAAGCACTGCTCGGTGTGGCCAAAAAATACCCAAAAAATATTAGAGGATCTGAGAGATAATACTGTAGGCAGGGCACTTTCCTTGAACATGGCTGATCTGGGTTCTGCCAACCTAGTTTATATCCCAGGCACCCAGTATGATTCCTTGATTCCCACACCATGAATGATCCCCTCAACTCAGCTCCAGGAATAATCCAAATAATCCAGTACGGCCCCAAAACAAAATCGAAAAGGAATATTAGAGAAAGACTAGTACATATAATATTCATTGAAGAATGTATTTAGGGAGATTTCTTATCCCTTTTGAGGAAATTAAAGAAATATGGTTTAATATATAGAGACATTATAATGACTATATAATATATATGGCCATAATTTGAAAGAGAAGGTATCTATGAAGTTAGAGCATTTAAAATCAGAAACACTATGAAAATGTTTTGTGTTTTAAACTACCCAGCCTTGTTACCTATAAGATTAGATAATAGCCTGAAATTAACTTGACTCTTTTATCAACAAACACCATTGATGGAAGCCCCTTTTATTTTCCAAACATTTTTTGTGGCTTAATATGAACAGATGAGCTACATATAAATAAAATGTTGACTATTTAATATTTTAAAAATTTGACTTGCAAACTGAATGGGGAGAATAATTCTGTAAAGTAGACTCAATGTGAATTTTCTCCCTGTTCTTTTCTATTATTTTTATTTATTTATTTTTGGTTTTGGGCCATAGCTGGCGCTGATCAGGGCTTACTCCTTGCTCAGCACTCAGGAATTATGCCTGGCGGTGCTAAGAGGGCCATATGGAGTGCCGGGAAATGGATGTGGGTAGGCCGTATGTAGGGCGAGTGCCCTGCCTACTGCACTGTCTCTCTGGCCCTGCCCTGCCCTTTTTCTTTTGTTGGTGTGGCCATGAGGTAAGGGCTGGGAGCTCAGGGAGTTGCCCTTCAGTCTACCTGTGGTGCTCATGCGTGATGATACTTCTCTGGGCTTTGTACTTTTTTCTGACCATTGTGCTCAGACCCTTTTTTTTTTTTTCAGGTTTGTAAAGATTGTTTTTTAACTCACATCTTTTTTAGTTGCTGTACTTGTACTTGCCAGGTTTTCTATCCATGACTTGTATAACTTATCTCACCTGTCTGCCTAAGGCAGATAGTTTGCTATGCTGGGCACAGGAACTTCAGGGTTGCTTGGATTGTACTTGGTGCCTGGGGTGGCGCGGAAGTCAAAGACAAGGTCTCGTGGTTTGTGAGGCCACCTGGGCTATGTGTAAGGCAAGAGCCGCTGCTCCTGTACTAGATTTCTCTGACCCCTCTTTATTTGGTGGGAATTTGGGCCACCCTTGGCAGTGTTGAGAGCTTACTCCTGGCTCTAGTCTGAGGGATCATTCTTGGTGATGTTTGAGAACCAGGAAATGCTAGAGATGGAACCAGGGTTGATCATGTGTAGCCCTATGCTCTCTCTTCAGGTCTGAATCAGATCTCTCTTGAAGAGAGCAGTAATTAAAAAAAAAGATTTATTTTTATTGTTTTATTTTATTTTAAGATGTGGGACCATAAAATTATACAAATGGTTAAAAGCTTTGAAGTGAGAAGAATGTTGGTTTGAGTCATATTTTATGCTTTTTGTCTTGAATAAGCATTCTAAACTTTAGAGTGTTTTTATCAAAAGAGATATGATTTGCATATCAGAGACTCAGGTTCTATCTCCTATATCACCTGGTCCCTGAGATCTGCCAGGAGGGAACCCCAAGCACAGAGGGAGTATAGACCTTGAGGACTGCAGTGTGTGACCCACAAAATAAATAGTTTCATATACATACGGAAACTTTTGGGACCACTTAAGAGAGCTAATGGCACAAAACCTGACATAGTAATCCTCGGTAAACATTGCTATCCCATTTGAATTTTTTAATATACTGAGGAAACAGTATACTCTTACTAAACTTGAATATTCCATTGTAAATCAAATTGACAAGTACTAAATGCAGATTTATGATTCTGTATTAGAAAATGTTTGAATCATGACTAGTTTTAACCACAAAATGTGCTGTTTTATTTATTTATTTATTTATTTATTTATTTATTTATTTTGCTTTTTGGGTCACACCTGGCAATGCTTAGGGGTTACTCCTGGCTCTTTGCTTAGGAATTACTCCTGGCGGTGCTCAGGGGACCATATAGGATGCCGGGGATCGAACCTGGTTCGACTGCTTGCAAGGCAAACGCCCTACCCGCTGTGCTATCACTCCGGCCCCAGAATGTGTTTTTAGTTGTCTCAGTATTCAGAAGAAAAGCAAATATTATCTTCTGCTTTATAGGTAACAGCTATAGAACCTATAATTAATCATGGAGGAGCCAGCTCAAGCACTCAGCATTTGCACCCAAGTCTGCGATGGCTGTTTGGTGTGGCTGCCGTGGTAACTGATGTGGGACAGATCCTTCTTATTGACCTGTGTTTGGATGACTTACCATGCAGTCAGACTGAAATAGATGCGTCAGGTAATGAGTCATTCTAAGCTGAAACCCAAAATTAAGCACTTTCGAATATTGTGGTGCAATGGATTGATTTTTAATAGGATGACATTTTTACGCAGAAATATTTAAAATCTTTTTTATTATTTGGGCTTCTGTCCCTCTAATGTTGGGCACTGTGTGTGTGTGTGTGTGTGTGTGTGTGTGTGTGTGTGTGTGTGTGTGTGTGTGGTGTGGAGCGGTTTCTTTCCAAGATATGCTCAGGAGTCACAAACGCCATCTGGGGGCTACTCAGAGACCTCCAGGGCTCACCCAAGTGATTTTTGATGTCCATGTGATGCCAGGGATTAAACAGGTCAGCTTGCACTCAAGGCAAGCTCCCTTAACCCCTTTTGTACTATCTTATTGTACTGCTTTGGCTACTTTTTTTTTTTTTTTTTCTTTTTTGGGTCACACCGGCAATGCCCAGGGGTTACTCCTGGCTCTTCGCTCAGGATTTACTCCTGGTTGTGCTCGGGGGACCATATGGGATGCCGGGGATCGAACCCGGGCCGGCCATGCAAGGCAAACACCCTACCTGCTGGGCTATCGCTCCGGCCCTAAATGGCTCATTCTATTCTGTTCAGATTGTTAAGTAGTTCTTAAAAGAAGTATATTAATTTGTGGTTTTAAGATATAAATTGAATAGCATCTCTCATTAAGTGAATAGAAGAATAATCAAATGGTTAAAGTAAATTTTTTTGGAAACGGAGGTGCTCTTGGCCCACATCCTGTGATTCTCAGAGCTTATTCCTTGCTCTGTGCTCAGTGGTCTATACAGGGTGCTGAGAAATGACATCTGGCTCAGTTGTGTACAAGGCAGGTGCCCTCCTCTCTGTACTCTCTTCTCTGGCCCCACTAATAGTTAAAATCTTGACTGTTCATATCAATATAAAATTTAATCTATCCATTTGGAACCTAATAGTGGTGGTTGTTTGTTGACCACACACTGCTATGCTCAAGGCTTACTTCTGGCTCTGCACTCTTACTCCTGGTGGGGTTTAGGGAACCATATTGGTTTCTGGGGATTAAACCCCAGTCAACTATGTACAAAGAAAGTGCCCTGTGTACTGTGTGTACTATATCATTACTCTCTCTCTCCTCTCTCTCTCTCTCTCTCTCTCTCTCTCTCTTTTTTTTTTGGGTCACACCCGGCAATGCTCAGGGGTTTCTCCTGGCTCTGCACTCAGGAATTACTCCTAGTGGTGCTCGGGGGACCATATGGGATGCCGGGGATCGAACCTGGGCCGGCCGCATGCAAGGCAAACACCCTACCTGCTGGGCTATCGCTCTGGCCCTTTAATATGACTCTTAATGGTGGTTTGTTTTTTTTTTTAAACACTTTGGAGTCTTAGGGCAAGACTAAGAAATTAATTTTATAGTAAGAAATAAATGAACACCTAATAAATCAAGGAATTTAATAGAAAGTAAAAGTAATTGAAAAGTCCGGTTTTTTGGGAGGGGTGCAAGGTTTGGGCCTAACCTGAAGGTGTTAAGTGACCACACCTAATGATACTCAGTTTACTTCTGCTCTATGATAAGGTATACAGATATTAGGGGCAGTGCACTGGCAAGGCACTTGCTTTGCATGTGGCCAACCCAGGTTTGATCCCTGGCATCCCATTTGGTCCCCAGGATGTGACTGGGGACCACCAGGATGTGACTTCTAAGTGCAGAGCAGGGAGTATGACCTGAGCACTGCCTGGGGTGGCCCCCAAAACAATATATATTGAAAAGTGTGCATATAAATACTGATGGTTATTTTGTAGTTCAGCATGCTTTAATTGTCCGCTGTAGTGGTTTGTATATGGGTGTCATTTGCTTTTAACGCTATTTATAATTTGTTAATTTTGGGTTTGTTGGTTTGTCTTTTTAAGATCTTGAAGTTATGACAGGTATTCCAGCTGAAGTACCACACATCAGAGAAAGTGTGATGCAAGAAGGACGTCATCTGTGTTTCCAGTTAGTAAGCCCATCAGGAACCGCCGGTTCAACTCTAAGTTATATAAGTAGGACAAACCAGCTGGCTGTAGGTTTTTCTGATGGCTACCTAGCACTTTGGAATATGAAAAGCATGAAAAGAGAGTAAGTATAATTTTTCTTTGAATGTTGGCTGTTTCTTCTTCTTTTTCTTTCTTTGGTTTTTTGTTTTTTGTTTGGTTGGTTTTCAGAGGATAGTCCAAGAAGTGCTTGCTCGGGGGCCAGAGCGATAGCCCAGCAGGTAGGGCGTTTGCCTTGCATACAGCTGGCCCATGCCAGCCTGGGTTCGATCCCTGGCATCCCATATGGTCCCCCAGCACCGCCAGGAGTGATTCCTGAGTGCAGAGCCAGGAGAAACCCCTGAGCATTGCTGGGTGTGACCATAAAAGCAAAAAAAAAAAAAAAATGCTTGCTCCCAGCTGGTGCCAGGGATCAAGTCTTCAGAATTGCAAATCAAGCACATCAGCTCCATGGGCCCGTCATTATTGATAATTTTTTTATGGATACATCATATTTGATTTCTAGTATTTAATAATTACCATATTCCCCACCCCAATTTTATTACACCATTTTAGTCATACAATTGCAAGATGCTCATGCAGAGTTCTGGTTCCACAGCTGCCCAACACCCAACCCTCCACCCAAACCCATCTCCCATCACCAATGTCCCCACCTCCCTCCCTTTTCCCTCACGTCAACTACTTGGCGGGTTCTGCATGTCTTCTCTCTCCTCCTCCTATCTCTCCCTCCCGCCAAAATTTCCTGCACATCGTGGAATGCAGTGGATTAAAGGATATCACTGTTTCCACTATTTTGATGGACCACGCGACCTGGGCTCGAACTGGTTTGGCTCTGTCAATCTGGTCGTGAGGCAGTGTTCCAGCGTCCGACAGCAAAGGTGGTGGCTAGTGTGGTGGGCGAGTCTCATCCGGCTTCTTCCGGGACCCCCGGAGGTGATGGGCCCACCCCAAAACCCATCTGCCTCCCGAGAGCCCCATGGTCAGCTTAGCCGGGGAAAGCGGAGTTCCAGCTTCCCAGGCGCGACCAAGGCTCGCATGTTATGGCTGGTCGCCCCAGGGCAGCTCCTGGGCGGGGGCCACCAGGCTTGACAAAATGGAGGGGTAATAATTACCATATTAGGAAATGTAGACTAGATGGGTTATTTCTCTGGCTCTTCCCCCTTTTTTTTCTTTTTATCATGGCTAGTTCCATATTTTGAGAGTTGTTTTTTTAAGTCAGCAAAATAATCAACCTTCATGCTCAGTTAGTCTTGCCAAAAACTTGGTAACTATTTAGCTGAATTTTATAAAAGATTTGTTACATTCATTATGTCAGAAGAAAAAGAAAATAGCAAAGCTGTTCCAACTAGGCCCATTCATTACTATTCGGTTCTTTGATGTTTATTGTTAGAACATTGCAGTAAGTAAAATCAGGTTCTTTTGCCTCCTCAATAGTCTGATATTTTTTCTGCAAAATGCCAGTGATGAGAGAATTGACTATGCTGTTAATTCCTAGTCTGAATAATAATACATCCATTAGGTGACGTTCATCTCATTTTTCTGATAAGCCTTTTATTTAAAACTTTCTTGATGGAAGTACTGTGATTTCTAATACTATTACCAGTGCTTTCCTGTGTATATAATTCTAATATCGTACCCATCACCAATGTACCCAGCCTCCTTTTCCTAAGTTTCCCAACACTCCTGCCACCAAAGTATACTCATTTTTGCCTCTTAAAGATACTACACACAATTGGAAGGAGGAAGAGTACCCATATATGCTGTTACTTTTCAAGAACCTGAAAATGATCCTCGAAATTGCTGTTATTTGTGGGCTGTTCAGTCTACGCAAGATAGGTAAGTGTGGTGCAAATTATAACTGTATTCCTGGGATTTATTTGGTAATCTTTCTGCTTGTTTGCCCTATTTTGTTTCAAGTATGTTTGAAAATTATTGCGATGAAATTCTCTAACCCGAATACCCTGTCAATAATTCTCTTTCTGTCTCTCTCTCTTCTTTTCTCTCTTTCTCTCTTTCTCTCTTTTCTTTCTTTCTTTCTTTCTTTTCTCTCTTCTTTTCTTTCTCTCTTTTCTCTCTTTCTTTCTTTCTTTCTTTCTTTCTTTCTTTCTTTCTTTCTTTCTTTCTTTCTTTCTTTCTTTCTTTTCTTTCTTTCTTTCTTTCTTTCTCTTTCTCTGTCTCTCTGTCTTTTTCTGTCTTTTCTCTCTTTTTTTTCTTTTCTTTTTTTTCTTTTTTGCAGGGATAGGGTGGGGCAGCAGGTACACACGTAGGAGTGGTCACAGATTACTCCTGGCTCTGTGTTCAGGCATCACGCGTGCAAGGGCTCAGAAGACCATATTGGGTGCCAGGGATTGAAC
The DNA here is from genome assembly GCA_021461705.1 of Cryptotis parvus. NCBI lineage: Eukaryota > Metazoa > Chordata > Mammalia > Eulipotyphla > Soricidae > Cryptotis > Cryptotis parvus. Next base: position 22,984 of record JAJIBD010017054.1, read on the forward strand.
TTGGGTTGGCTAGTGCAAGACAAGCACTCTACCCATTGTTTTTTTTTGTTGTTGTTGTTTGTTTTTTTTTCTTTTTGCTTTTTGGGTCACACCGGCGATGCTCAGGGGTTACTCCTGGCTCTGCACTCAGGAACTACTACTGGCGGTGCTTCGGGGACCATATGGGATGCTGGGGATCGAACCCGGGCCAGCATAGGCCGGCCAGCGTGTAAGGCAAACGCCCTACCCGCTGGGCTATCGCTCCGCCCCAACTCTACCCATTGTTATTTCACTCTGGCCCCCAGGAATTGTTTTTTATTGCTGCTTAGTTTTTTCCTTTGGTCGTTGAAGCAGTTATGCTTGTGGTATAAATGCCATTATCTTTGTACCTCGGTGTTCACAATACTTTATTTTCTAAAACCCCTACCTTAGATTGTAGGTACCTGCTTTGGTATGATTTGGTGTCTTCGCTATCCATGTTGAGTCCTTTTTTATTTATTTATTTTTTTTATCACACCCGGTGATGCTCAGGGGGTTACTCCTGGCTCTTCACTCCGGGGTTACTCCTGGCGGTGCTTGGGGGACCATATGGGATGCCAGGGATCGAACCCAGGTCGGCTGTGTGCCAAGGCAAATGCCCCACCCGCTGTGCTATCGCTCCAGCCCCCATGTTGAGTCTTAACTATGAATCAAGGAATATATATTAATTTGACTTTTTCAAATCTTGGAGAAAAATGGAAAGGCAAATACAGGAATAGCTATTGGTAGCTTTCTTCGTTTAATGTTAATTATTATTATTATTATTTTTTTTTTTTTTCTTTTTTGGGTCACACCCGGCAATGCTCAGGGGGTTACTCCTGGCTCTGCACTCAGGAATTACTCCTGGCGGTGCTCGGGGGACCATATGGGATGCTGGGGATCGAACCCGGGCCGGCATAGGCTGGCTGCGTGCAAGGCAAGCGCCCTACCCACTGGGCTATCACTCCGGCCCCTATTGTTAATTATTAAATGATTTATTCTATGTGTCGTATTGCCAAATACCAGTAACAGTTTTAGACCTTTCATGACCTGATGGAATGGTTTGAGGCTCTTTATGTTCCTGGAGCAAGCAGTTGTCCTTGGGCTCTACTAGCATGAGACAGGACATACGGAGATGTTACTGGTGCCGCATCGAGCCAATCCATGATGAACCGGAAGACAGTGAGTGATACAGTGACAGTGATATATTTGTTAGTTTCATAGATATAGAATATTTTTTGAGCACTGGTATTTAGTAAACTTTAGTAAATGTTTGATCCGGACCAAGTTAGTAGCGTCATGTGTCACTAAGAATCTGATAAGAGGCTTTGATACATTTTTATTTATGTGTATGTAGTATAATATCTTTAGCGGGTTCCTAACCTGTGTTCCATGGCTTGACAAAGTCTATAAGACCAAAAACAAAACAAAAACTATTGGGCAAGACAAAGTCTATGAGAGACTGGAATACGTCTGAGTGGTAGTGTACACATGTGTAAGGCCCTGGATTTGATTCCCAACACAGCAAGGGAAAATCTGGCAAAGTTGTGAGCTTTCATAAGATGATATGTGTGTACACATGTAGATAATGGGTATATCACTGTACCACTGTCCTCCCGTTCATTGATTTGCTCAAGTGGCACCAGTAACATCTCCATATGTTCTGTCACAAGCAAGTGTAGCCCAAGGGCATCTGCTTGCTCCAGGGACAGGAAGAGCCTCAAACCATTCGGTTCATAGTTGAGGTCCATAATTGTTACTAGTTTTTGTTATTTATATACAATATACTTGTTTAAACTAGGCATATAAACATATAAAGTATTCAAATGGTACATATATGTAAATAATCTTGTATTTATAAGATTTTTAGTTTCTCACAGGTCATAAAAATCTAAGTCTGGAGCCCTCACTTTGTTTTATTTTTGGGCCACATCTGGTAATGCTCAGGGCTTACTCCTGGCTCTGATTTTAGGGATCATCCTAGCCAGCTCTGGGAACCATGTAGGATTTCAGGAATTGAATCTGGGTTGGCCACCCCTACCTGCTGTACTATCTCTCTGGCCCCATTCTCAGATTAAAATTTTGCAAAGGTAGACATAGCAGACCTTCCACATTCTTTGATCATTTAATCTCCCAAGCACATTAATGATATTTGTTTTAGTTTTGGAGATCTTAAATTTTAAATATTGATGGATACAATAAATTAGTACATATATAATTCTCTTTGAAACATCTTAAGTATAGAAGAGCAGAACTGGGAAATGAGATTTAAAATTTGATTATGTAGAAAACTATCTTTGATATTGTAGTTAGGGAAATTTCAGTGGGAATATGGAGAACTTGGGAAAAGAATGCAGCAGCCTTATACAAATGCAGATATGGGGGGGCCCAAGCGATGGCCCAGCAAGTAGGGCGTTTGCCTTGCCCAGCTGGCCTGTGCTGGTCTGGGTTCGATCCCGGCATCCCATATGGTCCCCTGAGCACTGCCAGGAGTAATTCCTGAGTGCAGAGCCAGGAGTAACCCCTGAGCATCGCCAGGTGTGACCCAAAAAGCAAAAAAAAAAAAAAATGCAGATATGGGTAGTATATCAAAGTATATGAATAGAGTAGTCCTAAGTGAAGCTAGAAAAGTAGATTAGTTTATATATAGGCAGACTAGGGTCAGGACAAGGAAAGTGTCTTACAGAATCTTCTGATTAGAGACAGTTGAGAAAACTAGGGCAGGGACTAGAAGGACAGTACAGCCTTTAGGGCATTTGCCTTACACAGCCAAACCCAATTTGATTTTCAGCACCCATATCGTCCTCCAAACCCACCAGGAGTTGATCTCTGGGCACAAAGCCAGGAGTAAACCCTGAGCACTGTCAGATGTGGCCTCAAAACAAAACAAAAGAAGAGCGGCAGAATTTCCAGCAGAGGAACAAGAACATAAGGAGTTTGGGAACATCAGGAGGTTATGGTGTCCTGGGAATTGGCTGAAAGAGTTTTTTAAGAAAGATCAGCCAGTTAGAGTAATCGTTATTTAACTGGCTATACTCAGATTATTCCTTGTCTTTGCTTTATATTCTTACTGTATATCCCTCATCCTATGACACAGGTCAGCAGCTTCATTTAAGGTAAAAGCCTAACAAGTTAGAGGAAGAAATTAGAAAAGAGGAGCAAAGGACATTTTGTCCTCTCATTTTCTTTTTGTTTTGCTCTGAGTTAATTTCATATTGCTTTGCCCCTACTTGACACTGGGTCTGTTGGTGTACCTT
>JAJIBD010017055.1:0-16718 GCA_021461705.1 Cryptotis parvus
GGATTGAACCTGGGCCACTTGCATGCAAAGCATAATTCAGTCCTTTGAGCTATTTCCTTGGTCCCGATATGTATTCGACTCACACTTTTCCTTTCAGGAAAGTGGGGAAAACCCACAGCACACGTTTCTCATTTCACATTCATTTCCTAAAGTCTGAAACTCAAGGTCAGGAAAACAAATGGTTAGCCGTAAATCTTACATTACAAACTAGATTTCTCTGAACAGGACTTCCATTTAGCTACCCGATTAAGTTTAGCCAGTAATATTAGAGAGGTGAACAGGAAAAGCACAGGAGACAGTTTCAGCAGGCTTCTCGGGGTGCTGGCACTGACCTTCAAGCTGGAGCCACAGGTAGGAACCTCTCACTGCGGTAATAGTGGCGATGCAAACTTCTTCAGGGAGAAGAGGGTTCACCGCCTCAAGCTTCATATTCTCCTTAAATTCATGCTCAGAGACTGACTAGGAAGAAATAAGCAAATACATGAGAGCATTAACGCGCTCTTCCCATCTAAAGACCTTTTTCTAAGGGTAAAAGCAACAAGTGCTGGTGTGGATGTGGGAAAAGGGGACTCTCATACATTGTTGGTGGGAATGTCGACTTGTACAGCCTTTCTGGAAAACAATATGGACATTCCTCCAAAGACTAGAAAGTGAGCTCCCTTTTGACCCAGCCATACCACTCCTGGGAATATACCCTGGGAAGCCAAAAACACACAGCGGAAACACAATCCGCACTTTTATTTTCATAGAAGCACTATTCACAATAGCCAGAACCTGGAAACAACTAGTATGCCCGAGAACTGCTGACTGGATAAAGAAACTGTGGAACATCTACACAATGGAATACTATGCAGCTGTTAGGAAAAATGAAGTTATGAAATTTGCCTATAAATGGACGGACATGGGGCCAGAGCGATAGCCCAGCGGGTAGGGGGTTTGCCTTTGCACGCCGGCGGCCCATGCCAGCCTGGGTTCAATCCCCAGCATCCCATATGGTCCCCGAGCACCGCCAGGAGTAATTCCTAAGTGAAGAGCAAGGAGAAACCCTTGAGTATTGCTGGGTGTGGCCCAAAAAGCAAAAAAAAAAAAAAAAAAAAGGACGGACATGGAAAGGATCATGTTTAGTGAAATTAGTCAGAAGGAAAGAGAGAGAGATAGAATGACTGCATTTATTTGCATGACATAAATATATCAGGTGGTCTTACCAAAAGTGGAAATTAACCACAAACGTGAGGGAGTCAGAGGTTAGTTAAGACAGAGAAGGGAACATGTGTGAATAAATGTTGAAAAGACTGATACCAACATAGAACTGAGCATTAAATACAGGCAAAAAAATGCACATGATGGCTTCCCAAACATATGCAGTGCAACCCACAATGTGTAAGAGAAGGAAGAGAGAGAGAGGGAGAGAGAAAAGAGATAAAGAACCTGCCATTTAGGCTGGCTATGGAGGGGGGAGGGAATTGGGGACATTGGTGGTGGGAAAAGGGCACTGGTGGAGGGCGGGTGCTGGAACACTATGTGACCGAAACCTCCAAACATGAACAACGTTGTGATTGTATATCTCACGGTGGTATAATAAAATGTTTAATTAAAAAAAAGACCTTTTTCTGTGTTTAATATTAATTTTGATATTTTATATTAATTTCAACATTAAATTCAATTCTAGAGGAATTCTAAAGGCCACATATTGATTATTCTTTCTTTTTTCTTCTTTCTTTTCTTTGTTTCTTTTTTTTTTTTTTTTTGCATTAGGAATGACTCTTGGCAGTGCCTGGGGACACAGGGCCACACATTGGTAGTGCTCAGAGGCCCACTCAGTGCCAAAGATTGAATATGGGGCCTCACACATGCAAAAGAGGCTCTAGTACCTGAGGAGCCACATTTCTGGCGCTTGGCTTTGTTTCTTAGTAAAACCAAGAAAACATGTCTCTCTTGGTATATAGGCAATGTGGTTCTTGAGGTTAGTTAAACTTATATCATTATTCCATGTGGTCCTTGGTCCAACTGTGTAATCTGTGTCTTAAGTTCTTCAGCTGTCAGATGGCACCGGTAAAATCTTCTGGGTTATATTGTAAGGGTCAGTGAAAGAGAGTTCCCAGGAGCCAGAGAGACAGTCAGGGGTGGCCAACACCAGTTCAATCCCTGGCATTCTATATGGTCCCCCAAGCACCACCACCAGGAGTGATCCCCAACCAGAGAGCCGGGAGTAAGTCCTGAGCACACTGCTATGGCCCAACCACCAACACCCATTGGCCCCTGCAAACAAATGAATGACTACCTAAAGTTCTGTGCCAGAACCTCACTGCTGTGGGCTGGCCTCACTTCTAAAAAAGGGTTTGTCATACCATAAACGTAAATGTTTATGTACACGATAAAAGGCAGTCCAAATAAGTAATGATTATCAATAGGACCATCACTTAAAATCAATGTTTTAAAATGTCCAGCCTCTGGATCAAAATGGCTATATTTGGTTGTCATCTCTCCTTTCTAAGAATCCAGAAAAACTAACGTTTGGTTTTAATATAAGCAAAGCATTTTTACTGGGATGAATATGGGGGTGGGGAGAGGAAGGGAAAGAAAGAGGGAGGGGAAGAAGCAGGGAGAGGGAGATAACAAACACAGGCTTTTTCAGGGAGGAGCGAATCAAGGGTACAAAGAAGAAGGCGCATCTTCATGATAGAGAATGTGCTAAGTTGGTTTTATTAGGCGGGGGAGGGTAAAGGAGGAGGTGGGGCTGTTGTATAGCTGTGCTCAGGGATCACTCCTCCCAATGCTCTGGGACCATACGGCGCCAGAGATTAAACCAGGGTTGGCAGTGAAAAAGGCCAGTGCCTTACAAGATGGTACGTCAGAAAAAAAAGAACTAAAACTGTAAATCCAATTTAAATTTATATAATTTCAACTAATTAAAATTGTTTAACATTTTTGAAAAAAATTTAAGCTTAATGATTTCTAAATAATTTTCTTTTTTGGCATTTTGAACCACACCCAGTGATGCTCAGGGGTTACTCCTTGCTCTGCATTCAGGAATTACTCCTGGAGGTGCTCAGGGGACCATATGGGATGCTGGATATCAAACCCATGCCAACTGTGTGCAAGGCAAATGACCTACCTGCTGTATTATACTTCAGTCCCTAAAATAATGTTTTAAATTTGAAAAGGATAAACATTCAAATTAAATTAAAAATTGATTTCTGCTATAAAGTTTGCCTTTGGATCAGTTTGTTAAGATTAACAAAATACTGGTTTGAGTAAAGAATAGACCTCAGGGTAACAGAGGACAGACATAGAAATACGGTGCCCAGGTAACAGGGGTTCTCACCGAAGGAAAGCACCTCTGTGGGGCAGCTTCAGCGCCACACTGTTTGAGGTAGTCGGCCCAGTCAAAGTCCTGACTCGGGTAGCCTAGACAGGGAACAAGAGAAAAGTGACTCAGACCAAACCACACTGGCCTGCCTGCCTGAACTCTGCCAGGAATCTACCCAAATCTCTCGTTTTGCTTATCTGAGGAACTGAACATTTCAGAGAAGGGGTTATGAAAATATAAACCATGGAAGACAGTTTTGTAAAACAGCAATTCTGGGCAACTGGAAGAATAAAACAACGTTCTCTGGATACAGGTATAGATAGATATATAGGTATAATGCGCAAGGCTTCATACAAGCAAGGCAAACATTTTACCACTATGCTACATTCCCAGCACCTCTGGGTATACATTTAAATGCAAAGTTTCAAACCACACACTTACTTTGAGCAATATTTTATATAAATAGCCGCTGGCAATTTACCAAAATAATTTCAGATAATTATGACTGGATCTGGTTTATACTAACAAATTCAGTTTTATTACCATTTCTATTATGGTTCTTGGCTATAAAGGTAATAATCTATAAAACTACTTAGTAAAGAATGTTCTTTCATAAATGTATCCTTAAATGTGTTTTACTTATTATTGATTCAATATTCCTAGCACTGAAGAATCTTAATGCTCATAGTCTGAATTATAAATTAATTTCAAAAATAGTTACATTTAATACTCTGCTTAAATGTCTATGGTTTTTGGTATCAGCCTCTCAATCTGATACCCTGATAGCAAGGACCGGACCTGCTCCCGTCTGCCCCCCCCATTATCTCAGCTGCTCTCCACCAGAGTGGAGGGTTTCTTAGACACAGAGCCGGGCCTCTGGATCTGGCCACCTCAAAGCCAGACGGCGCCTAAATCAGCTTCTCCGCACAGAGACCGTTTCCCTCAGCTGCCACCTCGCTCCACTCCTCGAGGTAAACTGCCTGTTTTGTTTGACTACAAAATTCACCACTTTCCTTCTATTTACAAAGTTCCGTTATCTATCTCAAGGCCAACAGATCTCATTTAGCAATGGTGTCTATTTACTTTAACATAAAGGCTCAGTCAGAATAAAGAGCTTGCGGTTTCCAGGGCTCTCTTGCAAAGCAAGAACTTCTGGCTGCTGGGGTGTCCCGCACCAAGCCCCGGGCGGGCATCTGCACGTGCTCAATGGTGGAGGAGAGCCTGAGCTACTCGGTTTTCTCCATCCTGCTTCCTAAAGCAATTGTTCATAGGCACTGTGTCTCCGTAGTCACTAGCCCACGCCTGACTCACAGCAAACATACCATAGATGCTCATCAGATGAATCACGGCTAAATGGAAGGCAAGTGTTCTGAGTTTGACTTTAGCTAATACTGCCACCCCACTGCTTCACCATTTAAAAAGGTAGGCTACACCAAAACTCCAAAATCAAGAATACAGACTGTCAAGCACTTAGACACTTGCCTTGCACGCAGTTGACCTGGGTTCAATGCCCAACAACCCACAAGGCGGTCCCTGAGTACCACCAGGAGTGATTCCTGTGTGCAGAGCCAGAAGTTATCCCTGAGCATCACTGGGTGTGCCCCCACACTCCCACATCAAAAAATCTTGATCAAAGATTATATTGTTAAACTACTAGGAAAATAATACCTAGAAAAGAAACTGCTACTTTCCTAAATACAACCTCTCTGGATCTCACGTTTGAACACAAACCCACCTCAGGAATCCGAAGATTATCCATGCCTCTAGGCTGAGGTCCAAAAACCTCAATAATCATTAATAACCTTCCTCCCGGCTCTGGTTTTCAAGAAAAAACTTCCATACAACCAACCCCCGCCCCCCCACAATCACTGCACATCCTGTCCTCATTCCTCGGTGACCTCCCAACACACAGAAGATAGAGTAAGTCAAGGAGCTATCCAGGAGCCTCAGATTGGTATGGAAATGCATCTATCAGGGCGGGAGTACAGAATACTCTTTTACAGCTTTTTAGATGAATTTCTGACTTTCAGATACACAAATCAGTGGGACCTAGGTCATTCCTTATACTTTTCTTAGGTGCCAAAAAAACTTAAGGGCTGGGGTATGAGGAGAAAGGAGATAAAAGATCCAGGTAAGGTTATCTGATGAAACTTCTTTTGAACAATCAGAAGAAAATCAATGCACACCAGGAGGGGGCTGATGTGTAAACCATTCTTGAGACTCCACTGCACAGGGAAAATTCCAGGACTGTCAACATGACACACGAAAGGTCGCCGTGCACGGGTCTCCGGTCGCAAATCATCCATCTCCACCAGAAAGTACTTCTCATCAAAAACCTGTGTAAGTTAACACACAAAACAGAAAAATGATAACATGTGTATATAAACAAATACACACACACACACACACACACACACACACACACACGCAGAATTTCTTTGGCATGCCAAACAGGTAACGAAACTCCATAGTCTCAGTGTGAATTAATAATACTAACTAGTAATTTAATAATATAATGAGGTAGGCACCTTTACAACCCTGGAAACAGTTTAAAAGAAATTAAAGGACTTGCTCCCTGTTACACAGTCATGAATCAGAACCTGGATCTAAATTCAAATATATGGGCTCCAAGTAAAGTTCAGTTTAACTTACTGAAAATTAAAGTACACCGTATGCTAGATTTTATGTCCTAGTCTACTTTTATTTATTCTTTTGGGCTTTAGGAGCAGGCCTAAAGTTTACTCCTGGCCCTGTACTCAGAGATCACTCCTGGCAGAGTGATCTCTTAGGAGACCATATGCAGTGCTGGGGATGGAGCCCAGGCTGGTCATGTATAAGGCTAGTGCCCTACCTGCTGTACTGTCTCTTTGGCTCACCTCATCACTCTGAAATGCCAAAGAAGGTTTTCAAGCATTTCCTGCCTCCTTACTGTCCTGTAGCAAACTTTACACTCCAGACACAGTTTTCTGGGGCCACTGCAGCTCAGGGTCCCTCCTTGACCTAATTATCTTCTTCCAAAGCAAGAATACGTCAAATCTTTACAGGACAAATGATTTAGCATCCCACAAATACTCCTTGATTGTACTTGTCTTGTGGTTCTACTTTCTTACAGGGAGTTTTTTGAATTCTTAAATCAAATCTTCATACTTATGCTCGGATCTAGTCATTGAGTAACCAGACCTTAATGACTTGCTGAATTCTTGTGGTTAGTCCTGACAACACTCTTCCAGAAGAGTCATGCCTGAATCTAGGATCCATGGCTAAGCAAGCCTACTGGAAGACTACATGACATCAATCACTTCATACTTTCCAGGTAGCATGGCTTGACAGCAGATTAAATGCCTCTATCTAAGAATGGCTGAATCTGCCCCCAGTCTCAGGCACTGGCATGGTGACAATTCAGTCTGTTTTGGTTGGCTGAGGCTGCCTAGCTCCGAGGAAAGACGGGACCATTGGAGCTGGACCATGCACAGAACTAATGAAAGCCTCACAATTGAGGAGAAAGCACATTGGATTAAATGTGCCTGAGGATCAAAACACTACTAATTTCCTAAAACAGTCATCTTTAAAGGAGTTTACCTTTGTGGTATGGGCAAAAAAAGGCGTTACCTTAACAACTGTAGCGGGAGAGATCCCAAAAGGAGACCAGGGGTCCACAGCTTCCAATTTCATATTCACAGAGAATGAATGAGTATTAATCACTTGTTTGTCCTAAAATGCAAATACCAAGAGGAAAAAACAGTATTTTCATTTTAGTTTTATACCCACATACAGCTGAATACTCAATTGAAATAATGGAACTATTTGATTTCTGGTAAATAATCTGATCCTACCATTTTCTTCACTAGAAAAAAAATCAGTGGAAAAGAAAAACCCTCAGGAAGTCCTACTTTCTATCTTTAGGAACACAAAGGTTACTATTACCTGCAAGAAAAAATAAGTTTGTAACAAATATGTAAGATAGAAAAGAGTAAATTGCTTTTGGAGAACTGATAGAAAATCTAGACTCCCATCAGAAGGGGTAAAAGAAAACTCATCATTCCATCCTTAAAACCACTTTCCTCCGTTAGACTCTGCTCAGGCTTCAGGGGTCATTTTATGCTTTACGCCTTTCCAAATTGCTTCACTCTTTATGTAAGATCAATTCCTGTCTGTCACATGTTCTGGTTTGCTTTTTTACCTTAAATAAGTAAGATGGTAATGGTTCTTCTTCTTCCTCTCTCACTTTGGCCAAGATTTCTTGCCACTCAGTTTCATTTTTCATATGCCTGATGGCTTTGCAAAATAAGACAGAAAACTTGAAATTTTGAGAAAACATACTCTACAACTGTTCCAGTAATAGTCATATAAACTAAAAAGTAACTTTATTTGGGGGGGGGGGAGGTGATTTGGGCCACATCTGCTGATGCTCAGAGGCTACTCCTGGCTTTGCACTAGGGACTTACTCCTGGAAGTGCTCAAGGAACCATATGGGATATTGGGGATCAACAACAGGTCAGTGGTATGCAAAGCAAATGCTCTACCCACTTACTATCACTCTGACCCCTAAAAAGTAACTTTCTGCTAGTAAAAGTAAAGCCCCGAAACTCTTCACTCAAAGAGCTTGCACCTTACTTTCTACTGTCTGGGTAGCAACTTGTGTGAAAACACCAATGCTAAGAGCATAAGCACCGCAGGAGCCCCCAAATAGTGCACACAAACATCCAAGCTGGGATACTTAATCATAAATACAAACTCATTTAAGTAGTACTTCCAATTGTTAGCATTAGCGGAATTTCTTTTAATCAACAATTTGCTTCGAACTCAAGAATTCTTTGGAAAAAATGCACATGATGGCCTCTAAGTGTATGTAGTGCAACCCACAATGTGTAAGAGAAGGAAAAGAGAGAGAAGGAGAGAGAAAAGAGATAAAGAACCTGCCATTTAGGCAGGCTATGGGAGGGGGAGGTAATTGGGGAATTAGGTGGTAGGAAACGGGCACTGGTGGAGGGCGGGTGCTAGAACACTATGTGACCAAAACCTCCAAACATAAACAACATTGTAATTGTATGTCTCACGGTGGTATAATAAAATATTAAAAATTAAAAAAAAAAAGAATTCTTTGAATCCTAGAGCTATCTGAACATGACACAGACTTTCCCTAGTTTTGGTTATAGGTGACTATGAGTGGACGCTGAAGTCTGTGAGGTATTTGGATATGTACATCAAATTATAAAAGCAAGAAAACCAAAAACAAAACCACAGGCACTTAATTTAATAACTACATGTTCCTTGCTTTTACAATTATCCTCATTAGACAAGCAAACAAGGGCTATTATAACATGGGAAATACATGTAAGTCTCATACATATTAATAAAACATAAACCAACAACACATTGAAAGCAAATGTTATACTTTTCTCTACCTGACGGGGGCTGAAGGTCATATCCTTGTTGAGCAGCCCAACCAACATGATGAAGAAACGGATCCAGGTAATATAACCAATGTTCCAAACTGTCAGAACTTTCAAGTCCTTCATAACGTAGTTTCAGCCTTCCCCGATGTTTTCTACCACAGTAACAATCCAAGTGCTTAAAGAGTCCTGGAAAGCTTGACATTCTAGCCTGGAACCCGGAGCAATGAGATCTAAAGGATTCCTCCCATTACGAAGCTGTAGGAAAAAAAACAGTAATATGTAAGAGCAGTTAACATGATTTTTAAAAAATTTTAATTTCAGGGTGATGGATAGGTTGGGCCACACCTAGTGTTGCTCAGGCTTACTTCTGGCTCAGTGCTCAGGGGTCAGTCCTGGTGGTTCTCTGGGATCTATATGTGGTGCCGGGATCAAACCCAAGTCAACCAGATGCAAGGCAACTATGTACCGTGCCTCTGGTTCCCACAGCACGTTTTTTTCCTTTTTGGGGTCACACCTGGTGATGCTCATGGGTTACTCCTGGCTCTACTCCTGGTGGTGCTTGGGGGCCATATGGGATGTGTAAATGCCTTACTCATTGTACTATCGCTTTGGGTCTGTTCTCCACACAGTATTTTTTAAAGTCAGGATTGAAATAATTCCACACTGACAATTATTATTTTTACCCATTCAAATTCAGCGATACTGAGTTATCTCTTAATTATTTTATATATATAAATATATATTTATATATAAAATATATGTATTTAAATATATATTATATATATTTTACATATATATAAATATATAAAAATATTTTTTTTTCTTTGGGTCACACCCGGCAATGCTCAGGGGTTACTCCTGGCTCTTTGCTCAGGAATTACTCCTGGCGATGCTTGGGGACCATATGGTATGCCGGGATCGAACCCCGTGGGCTGCATGCAAAGCAACGCCCTACCCGCTGTGCTATCGCTCCAGCCCCAATTGTATTTAAGTCTAGGTGGCTTAAAAATGAATTTCTTTTTATCATAAAGAAAATCTCAGGACCAGGGTGATAACTGGGAGGATGGTACTGAAGCACAAGCAGCATGTGGGTGCTCTAGGTTCAATCCCTGGCACCACTTAATATACCATAACAGTTTTACTATTAGAGTACGTATAAATATTCTTTTTTTTTTTTTTTTTTTTTTGCTTTTTGGGTCACACCCGGCAATGCTCAGGGTTTACTCCTGGCTCTGCACTCAGTAATTACTCCTGGCAGTGCTTGGGGGACCATATGGGATGCCGGGGATCGAACCTGGGCCAGCATGGGCCGGCTGTGTGAAAGGCAAACGCCCTACCTGCTGGGCTATCGCTCTGGCCCCCATATAAATATTCTTTTAAATTGTTATTTATATATTTTATTGATATACTAAATTTTTATAATTTGTATATTGATATACAAATTAAAAATTTATATTACATATTCACTCAATCCTGATAATTTAGCTAGTTCTAAATTTTACTTATTTTGCAGTGATATCCTTATGACATAGCAAGTGTTTTGATTATATTAACAGAAACTGAAAACATTTCTCGCTACTTAGGTATATATTAAAGGCTACCGTAAAGAATAAAAGTAATGCTGAATCTAACATTACAACATCATTTAATATTCAAATCTATATCTTTTCCTGTTAAGAATCACTCTATGGAACTTACATATTTACATGTATGCAGAAAAACATAAGAATAATTGGTACACAATTACAGCTAGAGATTAGGATTGCAGAATCAAGGTCAGTGCAGAACAGGTGATTTAACCAATTCCTTTGGTCCTGATTTAATTCATTCATTAAAATTTTTCTGCATATTTAACATGTGCCAGACTCAGGCTAACCATAATAAAATAAGTCAGAATACAAATACAGATGGACACAAAAGAGTGTATTCATTCATCAGGTCTTACAGGGAAATGTAAATGGTACATCAAACTAGTGGAACCAACCAAGTTCTAGAAACTCAGAAAATAAATTCAAGAACAGAATTTGGCCAGATTCTCCCATAACCAAGAATAGGGAAGAAAATGGATTCATCAATAACATTGCCATGTATGTGCTTTAACAGTTAATACAATCAGCACCAGCTGAGGGAGCAGGCATGGGATTGGGGTGGGTGGGAAATGAGGGTCTTTGGTGGTGGGAACACACTGGTGGTGGGAGTGGTGTTGAAGTATGAATCTTTCTATCAACAATATTATGAAAACCTTTTTTACTTTGTAAATCATGGTGCTTCAATAAAAAAAGGGAAAAACATAAAGATGCTCAATACCGAGTCATTCTGGAAGTGCAAACCAACATGAGATGCACACTCATAGGATAGCAATACCGACAAAGAGAATCAGTGTTGGCCTGGAGGAAGAGAAACTGAAATACAGCGTTTCACCTTTGCCACAAAGAATGCTATTGGTATGACAGAAAGTACCAGATTTCACAAAATAGATCTACATTCATGGAAGAACTGCTGAAAGTAAACAGTAAGAGTACAACAGGTCCAGTGTCTTCTGAGTGAACAGAGGGTCTCAGTGCACCTGGTATAGGTGTTGAAAGCGCCCATCTTGGAGCCAGGGTGTTGCTTAAGTGATGGAGCACATGCCTGTCATGTATAACACCCTGTATTCAATCCCTAGTACTACATGGACCCTTGAGCATTTTCAGGTATGACCCTTCAGGACAATATGTTTTCAAGTGCTGATCCTGAATTAGAATCAACTTCTGCTCCGTTCTAGGATGAGAGTCCCAAAAGGTCACACTTTCTATATAAAAAATCTAAGAACCTAGGAGCCAGAGTGAGAGTACAGCAGGTAGGGCATTTGCCTTGCATGAGGCTGACCTGCATTTAATCCCCAGCACATCATATGATCCCCGAGCTGCCAGGGAGCAATCCCTGACTGCAAAGCCAGCAGTAAGCCCTGAGCGCCACCAGGGATGGCAGAAAAACAAACAAAATGAAAAACTAAAAACTACATTTTTGTGTATAAGCAATTACTTCAGAACGTTTTTTGTTGTTGTCATTTTGTATATCTGGGACTGAATCCATGGCTTCAAACATGCAAAGCACATATTCTACCACTGAGTTAGTCCCTTGATTTGGAACAATTGAAGCTCTAAGCCAGCCACTAGTTCGTAACTCCTGGAAGGTTAATTCTGAATCTCCCAATATTCAAGCTCTTGTCCATAGCAATAATGCTTCTTTGCCTTGGCGTGGTAAACAAGCAACCAATTTTGATTCCTGGACTGAACCATCACTGCAGACAGATGGATCTTCCACACTGATCTGCCAGCAGTTATACTCACGCCCTCTAGCAGCGGAACAGGAGGACTGCATGCTCCCCTCAACGTCTGCTGCAGAAACTCATCCCAGTCAGACACTTTATCTCTGATGCCTAGAAGAGGGAACAAACAACTGATTACACCAAATCAGTGTTTAGTTTAGTCAGCCACTAAACACAGAGAAGCTAAGAAGAAAAGAGAGAAACTAAACCAATAAAAATAATTTAGAAGTGCATTTATTATTAAAGTTTGAAGAGCCCAACATATTACTTCTTTTTAATAGAAATAAAAATACCCTTCCCCTGTTGGGTGGCAAATAGCTCAAAGGGTTGGGGCGGGCTTTGCCGGCAGGAGCTCAGAGTTTGATCCCGATACGTGGCCATCCCCCACGGCCCCTGAAGCACCGCTTTGGAGTGTGACCCAAACAAAAGAAAACAAAAAAAACCCCACAAAATAGACTCTCCCCCACCCCCGTCACAACCTCCTAGAAATATCTGCTGGTTAGTTTACCATGAGTTGTGTTCTAAACAACAGAATAGACCCAGCTCTGTGCAATCTTATCCAAAAGGTATAAACTCAGACTGTGGGAGATAGCAGGGGGTGGGTCACAGGTGTGCTTTGCCCACTTGGGGTTCCAGTTCGATCCTTGCCACCACATGGTTCCCCAGCACCACCAGGTACAGCCCTGGAGGTACCCCTGAGCACTGCAGGGAATGACCCGACAGTGCCCACCCAGCAGAGCCTTGCAAGCATGGCGATGCCCAATGCTTCCCACAGGTCCCAGCAGCTGTGCAGTGGATGGGCACAGCGACAGTGTGTGACGTCCAGTCCACTGCAGCCAGGGTCATGTGAGCAGGTCAAAGAATGCAGCCCCACCAGGAGTGCAACTCCCAGCAAACACATGCATCAGCACCACAGTGACCACTGTGAGCATTACAAGCAAACTGTGTGCAAGCACCACGAATACAGTGTGCCGGTACAACAACCAAACGTGCAACCCACACCACTGTGGTGATCAGCACAGCCAAATGTATGTGTGACCCATATCGCTGCAACTATAGCACTGCAAAGGGAAAGGGACAGACATTAAATGAGCACAGAGAATCGGAAGGATGTACATGTAAAAATTCTCTGTGACTTTTTTTTTTTTGGGTCACACCCAGCATGCCAGGGGTTACCCCTGGCTCTGCACTCAGGAATTACTCCTGGCGATGCTTGGGGGACCATATGGGACGCCGGGGATCGAACCCAGGTCGGCACAGGCCGGCTGCGTGTAAGGCAAACGCCCTACCCACTGGGCTATCGCTCCCGCCCTCTGTGGCATTATTTTAAAAGGTAGGAGCAGGAGACGGCTCCAGAGAGCAGAGCAGACACTTTGCATGCAGGAGCTCTGAGTTTAGCCCACAGCACTAAAACCACTCCCTGAGCACCACTGGGGTGGACACCATGCCCCACTGCCCAAGAGTAGGCCACAGGCACTTCCAGGTTTGTGTGGGGGAAGGGGGGGGGGGGACAAACTTAAAAGAAAGTAGAGTCAAGCAATACTGTATTTCAATATTGAAGGTTTGGAAAGCCTTTAATATTCAGGCCAAAGAGTTGACTTTGTACAGTTTGACTCCCCAAAAAAGAGAGTAAGAAAAAGAAAGAAATAGGGGCCGGAGTGATAGCATAGCAGGTAGGGTGTTTGCCTTGCATGCAGCAGACCCAGGTTCAATCCCAGCATCCCATATAGTCCCCAGCACTGCCAGGAGTAATTCCTGAGTGCAGAGCCAGGAGTAACCCCTGAGCATTGCTGGGTGTGACCCAAAAAGCAAAAAAAAGAAAAAGAAAGAAATATGTATGTTGTCCTGGGGCAGAGCAACAGCACAGCAGATAGGATGTTTGCCTTGCACATGTTTAATCCGGGTTCGATCCCTGGCATCCCATATGGTCCCCGAGCACTGCCAGAAGTAATTCCTGAGTGCAGAGCCAGAAGTAATCACTGAGCATTACTGGGTGTGACACAAAAGACAAAAACAAACAAGCAAGAAAAAAAATGTTATCCTGTCGTCTTCTGGCTAAAAGCTTATTACTCGGATGATGATCTAATTTTTCTTACTTTACAGAAACTTAAGTCTTCTTGCCTAAACAACCAAGGGAATATCTTTATTTTAAAGTTCAACAAATCCTAGGGTTCGGTCCCCGGCACTGCTAAATAAATTTAACACATCAAGTTCAATCACTAGAGCATGATTTCATATAGAAATGACTATGCCATTTAGTGATTTCATTTCCCTATTTACATAACGAGCCCTTTCATTATGGGTTTCAAACCTGACTTTATTTCAGTAAAGTTTCCTTGAATTTTAGAATTCTTTGTTTCACTGCTTTCGTTTTCTGCTTCAGGGGCATCTCAGGAATGCTAAACCATTGTTACTACCTAAATTATTCTATTTCTGTGGCTGCTGTTGGGACCTCCCCCAGCAGGTGCTCTGAGGGTTTACAGAGCCAGGGGTCAAAACGGAGCCAGTGCTCTCCCATTCTCAGCTCTTTATTTCTTCTTTGGATTTATTTAAAATTTTTCCTCTTTTGGGCTGCAGAAATAGTACAAAGATTAAGGCCTTTGCCTCGCATATGGCTGCTGTCATGATCCCAGCTTAAATCCCAATAACAAAAAGGGTCCCCCTAACACCACCAGGCTCCTGAGCAGAGCCACCAGGTAACGGAAAAATTTCCTATACTCTTGAGGTGGTGGACTTCGTGTATACTTGGACTTGAGATGGTAGCTTCATGTCCAGAGTGTGATCACTGAGAGTCGTAGACATGCTAAGACGCTAGGGATCCAGATCTTCCTCCTCATATCATTCTTCATCAAGAGAAACCAGAACTTCTTGAGGAAATGGTCAATGTCATGGCTGAGGCAGAGAGAAGCTTTTGAATCCCCACATAAGAGACTACACCAAGAATGATGGGCACACAGCACACTGATCCATTGGCCACAGTGAAGGAGAACCCACAGACCAGATCTAGTTCTTCAGAATAACTAATGCTAGTACCGTAACCAGGATCTGAAAACAACCTATGTGCCCAACTACCGGTAAGGGAGAAGCTGTGTGCATATGCACCACAGAGCATTCCTTAGCTCTAACGTAAAGGTGCATTCTTGCCTTCTGCAACATGAATGGAACTGGAAGGTATGCAGGGGGAAATAAGCAAGAACGACAGATACTGACAGTTCTCACTCATAGGTGGTATAAAAAGAATAAAGCACAGGACTAGAGAATATCCAATAAAACAAATCACAAGGCTCCAAGGACAGAACTTCGGAGGAAAGCTGAAGTGGCGGCGGGGTATGGACACATGGCAGCTCGTGACAGTGTAACACTAAAACATAAACGCTTACATTCTTGTACAGCAATGTTACATTTAAAAAAAATACTAGCATTGGGCCGGAGCCATACATAGCCCAGCGGGTAGGGCGTTTGCCTTGCAAGGGGCCGGCACATGCCAGCCTGGGTTCGATCCCCGGCATCCCATATGGTCCCCGAGCACCGCCAGGAGTAATTCCTGAGTGCAGAGCCAGGAGAAACCCCTGAGCATTGCTGGGTGTGACCCAAAAAAGCAAAAAAAAAAAAAAAAAAATACTAGCATTGATTAAAAAAAAATGTGCTACTGAAGGATTACAACCCACTGAAAAAGAAACATAAATTTACACTCAAGTACATACATAGCTACATGTATATATAAATATATGGCAGGAGAGAAAAGAGAAAAGAACTTTGCATGGCAGAAATCCACTGATAAACTGCAGATGGAATTTAAAAACACTATTTGGTAGTCATTCCGATAAAAACTACCGAAGGGAACTCAAAATATCTTTCCACAAGATTTGTTAATTCAAAAGGATAAAAGTGATTTCACAGTGGAAAAATCGAATAGATACCAACCCAGGCAGTGCCAAGAGTTGGTGTTGGTTGATGTCATTCCTCATTTTCCTTGTTCTACAGGAGGAGAAATACAGCAAAAGCGCCCCTCCTGCATTTTCCCTACCACAGTGCATAAACCGAGTACAAGAAAACATCAAGAAAACCAAAATTATGGGTAATTTTTTTTTCTTTTTGGGTCACTCCCGGCGATGCTCAGGGGGTTACTCCTGGCTCTGCACTCAGGAATTACTCCTGGCGGTGCTGGGGGGACCATATGGGATGCCAGGGATCAAACCCGGTTGGCTGCATGCAAGGAAAACGCCCCACCCGCTGTGATATTGCTCCGCCCCCAGTTCTAAAAAAAAAAATAATAACAACTGGCCTGTGCTTTTTTCTTTTCATTTGTGGACCATACCCAGCTCTGTACTCAGGGATCAATCATGGCAAGGGATGGGGGAACCACATGTACTGCTAGGGATCAAATCCAGGTTGGTTGATTGCAATACAAGCATCTTACCTTTTGTACCATCTACCTGGCCTGCCAGAAAATAATTTTGATTATTTTTTGTTTGTTTGTTTGCTCTTTGAGTCACACACAGCAATGATCAGGCTCTGCACTCAGAAATTACTCCTGGCTGTGCTCAGGGATCCATGAGATGCCGGGGATCGAACCTGGGTAGGCCGTGTGCAAGGCAAATGCCCTACCGCTGTACTCTCTCAGGCCCCAGAAAATAATTTTAAATAGAAATATTGGGGGAGGAAGCAAAAAAAAAGAAAGAAATTATTTCTACAATGTGTA
>JAJIBD010017056.1:0-22543 GCA_021461705.1 Cryptotis parvus
GAGCTTATTTGCCGGAGCTCGAACTCCTTTTCCTGCCCTTTGGGCCTTTTAGCCTTTCCTTTGTGCCCAGCCGAGGTCAGGTTGCTTTGCCAACGAGGGAAGGGGGATGGGAGTGTCGGGTTTTTGGAACAGGTGTTTTGTTTTCTGCCTGTGGAGTCATACACACTAGACGGGGTTGCTTCATGCCAGCCCTCGGTGGCTCATGAAAACACTTTTGTGGAATTCTTTCCCCCTTGAAAATGTGTTTATTTTTCAAAGCAGTTCTCCAATCTTCAAACTTCAGCATAAATTTTGGCTTCCTTTAAAATCGGCTTTGTTAGAGTGGAGAATACCTGCCTCTGCCATTTTTATGAGGCAATTATATAATCTGAAACTGGTGTAGAAATGTGTGTGTATTAAATGTGGATATCGTATTTCTGTGTCCTTGGAGAATTACCACGAAGCAGTCCTAGGAAAATTTTTTTTTAAATTTTTTTATTTTTACAATTACAAAGATATACAATTAAAAGTTCATATTTGGGTTTTGGTCATACAGTGTTCCAGCACCCATCCCGCCACCAGTGCCCATCTCCCACCACCAACGTCCCAGGTTCCCTCCCCCCTTCCCCAGCCCTCCTCCATGGCAGGTTCTTTATTTCTTTCCGTTTCTCTCTCTTTCTCTGAAAAATTTTTTTAAATAATTGTATGCGTAGAGTTAAATTTTTTCTTTTTAAACATGATGTTGTATATGTATTTTTAATTTATTGAGGGATTAGTCGTCCACAGGAATGCAAATATTACTGTTTTAGGGGAATATTGTTATATTAGGTCTCCAACCCAACAAATGAAGGTTTCCTTAAATTGGTTTTAAATCTGTGGTCACTTTTCTAGAAACTGGGCATGGATTTAGGAGCGCTCTGATGACAGGATTTTGGCGAGAGGTGTCAGCCAGGCTTTCAGTCTGGGCAAATTTATGTTTTACTGCTTAGTTATTCACCGCCAGAAGAAGCTGTTAAAAGAGAGACAACTCACAAGAACTTACTTAGTTCCTATGATTGTGAGGTTTGTTTGGTTGGTTTGTACCTTTGTACAGGATTTTAGTTGCCCCCTGACCTAAGGAAAAAAAATCCATGTAAAAACAAATTGTCTTCTTTGCTTAACAGTGATACAATGGCCGCAGGTCCTTTCCAATTCCCACCCCCTGTCCAGCGTCTCTGAGCCATCTGGTCTCCTTTCCCATCTGCTCTCGTTGGGCCTTAATGCCTGCGCCAGAGAGTTAGGAGAGCCGCAGTTGAACATATTTATATTTACGGTTGTTGTTTTTAAGGCTCAGCGAGTCTTCAAGGCAGATAAAAGCCGTTTCCTATTTGATTAGCAAGCAACTCCTTTTTCAGGTGTTATCTTTCCTTCTGTTGCTGGGGTGGAGAGAAATCTGTTTCGCCCCTGCTTGGAGGAGGGACTCGCCTTATCAAAGCAAAGGTCAACTCAGTTGTGGGGAGCCAAGTGTCCTTCTGGCTCCTAGGCCACTGGTCTGCAGACTTGGTGTGTGGCTCCTTTGCGCTCATTCTCCTGTCCTTGTCTCCCTGACAGAGTACAGTCGCTTTGAATCAAAGATACATGACTTGCGAGAACAAATGATGAACAGCAGTATGAGCTCTGGGTCTGGGTCCCTGCGGACCGAGTGAGAAGAGGTCCTTGTATGTCCGGTAAGTTCCACCTGGAGCTCCAGATCTTGGGGTGTGGGGAGGGAGGGGGTGGAGCTCCGTGCAAACCCAGCCCTTCTTGTTTAACTAGTGGGGTCCGGGAGTGTGGCCGCCCAGTGCGAAAGCAGCACTTATTGCTGTGTGCTTTATGGTCAGCTGCTCCTCCCTTTTAGGAGCTGCCTTCTTCCTTTTTGCTCATGAATGACTCAGTATGGGAAAATTTCAGTTTGCTCTAATTGTAGAAGACTGTTGGGTGATTGTTGCTAGTCAGCATTCAAATAGCACTGAAGTGTTCAAAGTACTTTTGGTTGCAATCTGTGATTTGAGGGAAAAACTTGGCAATCCTACCTTCCACATATGCATAATAGATGCATAATAGACACCAGGATTTGTAGCCAAGCAGATCAGCTGTCGTGTTCTGGTACAAGGGTCTCTGTCTATCTGCCTGTCTCTTCTCTCTTTCCATTTTTTTTTTGTTATTGGACCATACCTTGTGGTGCTCAGGGCTGACTCCTGACTCTGTACTGAGGGATCACTTTTGGTGGACTCAGGGGACCATAGGGTGTGCTGAGGTTTGAGTTTGGGTTGGCTGTGTGCAAGGTAAGTGCCCTACCTGCTGTAATAGCGCTCTGGCTCTCTCTTCTCTCCCCTCTCTCCTCCTATTTCCCCCTCACCCAGCAGTGTGTGGAGCAGCCCAAAAATTGAGTGTGGGACTTGCTTAGGAGAAGTATATACTCTGCCCATTGCGTTATGTCTCCAACCCGACAAGGGTCTTTTTTTTGCCAAAAGATACCAAGGGAATGACAGGTCCCTACATTATGGTCATTTGTTTTATTACTGTGTTGAATTACTCACCACTGCACTGGTCTGCTCTGTCTGAATCATGGGACCTGATAGTGGACCTTTCTTAGGAAGGGTGGATGGAGTGTACTGCTTTGAAAGCTATTTAGAATTAGTGTCCAAGGGTGAGCTTCTGACCCTTGAGGCATGCTATAATCCTTTGTTAGGTCAAAGTATAGACTTCTTTGTACTGCTAAGTGGGCATTACGGACTCCTGGTAGAATTTTGTTCTATTTTCCTGCCTGGACTTCTTGACAAAGCAATAGTCTGCTGCAAATATATTGTATGAGATACTCAGTTGATCTCCTCAGATAAAGAGATGGTAGAATTATTCCGCAGAGCCAGAGGTGGCTCCTTTGTATGTTAGCTTAGGTATGGGGTAGTGTCAAACTCAGGAACTGAACTTTTTTCTAATGGCATTGAATGCCTGCTTGGGGTGGCAATGTCTGCGTTTTTCTAGCTGCTTGGCTAAGGGATGGCTGCTGGCTTTCAATTTGAGATGATGATAGCCCTGTACTTGTGAATTGCCATTTTTCTTCTGGTGCTAATTTGCTTTTCTCCTTAGTTGCTAGTTTCTGATCTTATAGCAAGGAATAGAACTAAGGGAGCCCAGCCTCTTTTTTTTTTTTTTTTTTTTTTTTTGCTTTTTGGGTCACACCCGGCAATGCTCAGGGGTTTCTCCTGGCTCTGCACTCAGGAATTACTCCTGGCGGTGCTCGGGGGGGCATGGGATGCCGGGGATCGAACCCGGCCGGCATGGGCCATGTGCAAGGCAAACGCCCTACCCACTGGGCTATCGCTCAGGCCCTGGCCTTTTTTTTTTTTTTTTTTTTTATGGAGGGCCATGCATAGCCTTTCTCTGGGGCTATTCCTGCTTCTGGTCAGTAGTGACCCCTGGTGGTGCTTGAGGAACCATATGTGGTGCACAGGTTTGAATATGGGTGGGTTGCATGCAAGGCATGCCTTACCTTCTGTACTATCTCTCTGGCCCCAGGAGCCCAACGTTGAGCCTGAAGTCCCTTAGAATCCCTTGTGGTCTCTTTCTTTCTTGCTTGCTTGCTTCCTTCCTTCTTTCCTTCCTTCCTTTCCTTCCTTCCTTCCTTCCTTCCTTCCTTCCTTCCTTCCTTCCTTCCTTCCTTCCTTCCTTCCTTCCTTCCTTCCTTCCTTCCTTCCTTCCTTTCTTTCTTTCTTTCTTTTCTTTCTTTTCTTTCTTTCTCTCTCTCTTCCTTTCCTTCCTTCCTTCCTTCCTTCCTTCCTTCCTTCCTTCCTTCCTTCCTTCCTTCCTTCCTTCCCTTCCCTCCCTCCCTCCCCTCCTCCTCCCTCCCTCCCTCCCCTCCCTCCCTCCCTCCTTCCCTCCTTCCTTCCTTCATTCTTTTTGCTTTTCAGGTCTCACCTGGTGATGCTCGGGGTTCCTCCTGGCTCTTCACTCAGGAATTACTTCTGGCAGTGCTGGGGGAGTGGTCACATCATATGGGATGCTGGGGATCAAACCCAGGTTGGCTGCTTACGAGGCAAATACTCTACCCGCTGTGCTATTGCTCCGGCCTCCCCCTTGTGGTCTTTTCTAAGATGAACCCTGAACTTCACTTCTTGTGTGTTAGGAGCATGTTTCTTCAGCTTCAGCCAGCTGGCCCTGCTGTAAGGGCATGGCGGGAAGTCCAGAGTACTCTCTGCCTGGGATGTTTTCCCATCTCTGTTTTGTATCAGGAAGCCCTTGCCCCAGATCTGCAGTCTAGACTCTTGCGGTGCTGGTGGGGAATGTGGAATGTGCTCTATTACCTCTCCTCACGGGTAATATTTATGTGACTTGGTCAGGTTTGTTCCATTCTGCGCTTTCCAGCCCCCACAGATGTGGGTGCTCCAGCGTGCGTGGGAAGCTGCTCTTTAGGCAAGACAGTTTCTTTGGAGAGCTTTATTTTTAGATTTCCCCACTCCGCCTAGCCTGTGCTAGAGCCCTCCCCGCCTGGGCAGGGGTGTGGGGCATTAACTCTTGGGCTGGAAGACCTGAACATCCTTCTCTGATCCTGAAAAAGGATGAGGAGGCCTCGATTTATTATTATCATCTCTTAACCTTAATCAAAATCACATGTACATTTTGGTGAGAGCCATCACCCTTTTAAACTTTGGTCACTCCTGCTTACCACATTTGCCAAACTGTGTGCCAGGAAAACAGTAGTTCCTTATTTTTATTTTTTTTTGGCCACACCCTGCACTGCTCAGGGGTTACTCCTGGCTCTGCACTCAGGAATTACTCCTGGCAGTGCTCGGGGGACCATATGGATGCCGGGGATGGGTCGGCCCCGTACAAGGCAAACGTCCTACCGCTGTGATATTGCTCCAGCCCCAGTAGTTCCTTATGAGGTTACTAAGTATTGTGTGAAATATCAGTGATTCAGTAAGTTGGGCAAATGCAGGGTGAAAGGTAAATTGTCTTTTGGATGGGCCACACCATGCATTGCTCAGACTTAATTCCTGACTCTGCACTCGGGGGTCATTCCTAGAGATACACATGGGACCATATGGGATGCTTGGGATCAAACTCGTGTTGGAAGACAAGCACCCCCCTCACTGTACTCTCTTTCTCTGGCTCAAAAGAGGGGTTCTTTTACTGTGGTTACTCTCTTGGTGGGGACTAGAATAGGGGACACTTACTTGAAGAAACCTGTTTGAACATTTGTGTTGAAGTTATCTGTATTTTCTATTGCTGCTTATTAATTGATTGATTTGGGGGCCATTCCTGGCTGTGCTCGGGAGTGACCCCTGGCAGTACTCAGGCAGAAATGTGCTGTGCAAGGTATCAAACCAGCGGTGGCTGCGTTACAAGGCAACAGCCTTGATCCGGGAATACTGTCTCCCTGGCCTGCTATGTGGTACTCGGGCTTAATCCTGCGTCTGTGCTCAGGGATCATTCATTATTCCCGCCAAGGCTTGAGGAGCCACGTCTGGCGCTGGAGGATGAACCCCCTTTTAGCGGTGTGCAAGGCAAGGGCCTTAGCCTCAGTGCTGTCTCTCGGGCTCCATGCTGATGCTTTTAAAATTGCTTCTCTCTCAGTAGAAAAGGAAGCGTGAAACTTCTTTTCAGGGTGGTAGTATGATTCTAAGCAAAGAAGGAGCAGAAGCGCAGCTATCTTAGGGATCAGTCCTGAAATTCAGGGATAGGTTCACCGATGATCTGTCATCGGCTCACCTCTTCACCGCTTGTTTTCATGAGTTACCCACATTTCAAATAGACTTTTCTGGATTTGTTTGGGGCCACACTCAGTGGTGTTCATGGTCCTAGCTCTCCACTCTGGAGTCACTTCTGGTGGGCTCTGGGCATCAAGACCTTTGTTAAAGTTGCTTCCTGGTATGCCAGGGATCGAACCCAGGACAGCTGTGTGCAAGGCCAGTGCCTTACCCCTGTGCTCTCTCCAGCCCCTAGACTGGTTTTTTCTATTGACCACTCCTCAGTATTATTCATCAGCTCTGCTTTAGAAAATGGCAATGTCATTTATTTTCACAAGTTTAAATCCTGTTGTGAAGATCACTATTTCACAGCTGGAGACTATTTGGCTTCCTATGATCCCCCAGAATATTCTGGGGAGCAATAGGGTATAACTTGCATAAAGCGGAGGCCGTGACCAGAGACCAGAGCCAACTATTATAAGAGAACAGGGGCAGGGTAGACACAAGAAGGAAACAAGGTGAAAAAGGCGCGAGGATCAGAAAAATGTTGACAAACACTGGTGGAAATAATAGTGCTCATCTCGTTTTTGAGATTCAGACCTGTCTTACTGTGCATGAAACTGTTCTGCCAGGGCCTTGAACAAGTGGTGTGTTCAAAATGGACTCCCCACCTTCCCCTCCTCACTTTTTAAATCTAAGTTAATTGCATCACTGTCTCATGCGGAAAAGGGATTAAATTTGTTCTGTCACCCAAGGCAGATCTTAGCTCAATATAAGCAAGAAAGAGCTAATGATTAAGTTGTCTGAAAATGGAATTTCATCTTCTGTCACTGAAAGTGTTACGGAAGATTCTGGGCAACTGTTTGCCTGGGACGTTTATTGTAGGGAGATTGAGGCTAAAGGCATAGTCTGGAGGGCCAGAGAGAAAGTACAGGCCTCTTACCTTGGTTTGAACCCCAGCATCACTTATGGCTCCCCCAAAACCCATCTGGAGTCACCCCTGAGTACACAGTCAGGCGGAGCCGCTAAGTGCACCAGGACTGCTCTAGATAACTTCCTCTATTTATTATTTTTTTTTCTTTTGGGGTCACACCTGGCGATGCTCAGGGGTTACTCCTGGCTCTGCACTCAGGAATTACTCCTGGCGGTGCTCGGGGACCATATGGGATGCCGGGGATCTAACTCTGGCCGGCACAGGCCGACCGCGTGCAAGGCAAACACCCTACCCGCTGGGCTATCGCCCGCCCCTAACTTCCTCTAAAAGTAACAGTCTGGACATGACCTGCTTAGACTTATTCAGTTGTTCCCACAGTGCTGTCAGGATCAGGAAGAACGGACATTTAGGGAACATCAAGACCTTTGGGAAAGTTGCTTTAAAATGCACTCAATGAAGCTACAAAGTATGCACTATTCTCAGCAAAATTGACGTTCTGTAGACACTAAGAAATTCCACAACTAGAATTTCAACCTGGTCGAATGCATGACTCTTTCAGTATTTCCCAAACTTGCTGATAAAACTCAACTGATGGGACTAGCGAGATGCCTTGAAGGGCTGGAGCCCTTGCTGTGCATGTGGAAGGCCCAGGGTTGGGTCCCAGCACCACACGTCTCCTCCCAAGTACCACCAAGAGTGATCCCTGGACCACTATAGGGTGTGGCCCCCAAACTAAAGAAACCAGCTGGTATACTAGTAAAATACAGATTTCCAGACGTTTCTGTTGATTCGGATTCAACAGGTTTGGGGCAAGTGTTTTTAACAAGCCATCAGCATGCTTAGCAATAATCTTTTGGGTGTCACAAGAGACGTTTAATTTGATTTCATTTGAACAACTGAACCTTATACTTACTTAAGCTCCTGCCACATGGAAAGCAGTGAAGTACAGGGCTAGCAATTTGGGCACAGTTGGAAGGGGCTGGGGGTGACGTGGAGTGGACCTCAAACCCCATGTGTTCACACACTTGGGGCTTGTTGGTCCTTGAATGCTTCTGTAACTTCCTCGTTGCCTTCTCAAGCTCGTGACTTTGAAGTGGTCTAAGAACAGCTTATTTCCCTGTTCTCTTCAAGGTGTGCCAGGGTGGCCTGACTCACTGGCAGCTACTCTTGTTTCTCTTGCACTGACCATCTTGAGTCTGCTTGAGGACTCAACTTTCAGCTTTCAGAAGACTCTTGAGAAACTGATAGAAAATTTTAACACTCTTACTAACCCATGACTGATTTGTGACTGTTGCATTCTTGCTTTCTGTGCAGGCTTTAGATGAACCAGGCAAGGGGTTTGCTGCTGAGTTTTCATATAATTTGTGTCCTCAGGAAATTACTCCTGGCGGTGCTCGAAGAACCATATGGGAGCTGGGGATCAAAGGTGGTTCATCCGCGTTCAAGGCAAATGCCCTACCTGCTGTGCTATCACTCCAGCCCCTTAATTTGTGTCCTTTAAGTAGTTTTTATGAGTGTCTCAATGGGCTACAATAACACATCACCACAGATCAGGCCCTTTAATGGGCATTTCTTTTCACGTGGCTGGAGACTGAGCTGATAGATTTGGATTCTGGTGGGCGATCCCTTCTAGCTGCTGTCTTGCTATGTCCTGTGGTCTTTCTGGGTACCCCAGGAGAGGAAGGAGATAGAGGTGGGGAAGGAGAGAAATCTGTCCTTTCTTTTTTCTTGACTCATAGTCATCTGCACGAGGGTTCCTCCACCATGACCTCATCTAATCCAAAAATCTCTCCCAAGGCCTGCTTCCACATTCCATCACATTAGGGATTAGGGCTTAAATTTATGAATTTGGGTAGGAGACATGCACACACTTTCAACCTATACCACGGACCAGAGGAAGAGAAGGATCTCATTGTTTTTGGCTTGGGTTTTTTTGAGCTACACGCAGCAGTGCTCAGGGCTTACTCCTACAAGCATTTGAGGGATCATATATGGTACCAGGGATTTGAATTGGACCTGGCCGCATGCAAGGCATATGCGTAGCTGCTATGTTATCTCTGAGCTCTGATCGTAGACCCTTAGACACTGGCAAAGTGTGAGGGCATAACTGAGATTGTGTCTATGTACTCCCAGCACCACCCCAGCCTGGTCTCTTCCACCTTCCCAATCATAAGTCATGGCCTTTATCCTCGGTGAGTGATGCTGTAGGAAAGAGTTAAATAGCAGGGAGATAGTCCACATAAAGGACTATCTTCATAGGAGTATGGAAGAAGGAAGTTGGGAGAGTGCAAGGGTCACAGAGATGGGTGAGTCTCGGGATGGGTTTCGGAGGAGCTGCTGAGCACACGGAGGCAGACAAAAGCCTCCCACTAGACAGGGGCTTGGGGTCCCAGCACACTGACTAGATGAGTGCAAGCTGGCTGAGTTCAGCGGAAGCAGCCACTTACTTGCCTTTGAGGCGGTAGTGCTGAAGTGCTCCTATTTACCTTGCTTTGCAAAACTTGCCCGGCCTGTTTCCTAGCTCTTTTGCCCTTTTCTTTGCATTCCTGTTCAGCAGGAGGCAATGGTAGCTGGGTCAGATTCTCCCCCCCACCCCTTCTTTACTGACCACACCTTCTTTACTGACCACATTTTTGGGGGTGCTTACACCTGGCGATGCTCAGGGGTTACTTCTGGCTCTTCCCTCAGGAATTAGTCCTGGTGATGCTCCCGAACCATATGGGATGCCGGGATCAAATTCGGGTCGGCTGCATGCAAGGCAAATGCCCTACCCGGCTGTGCTATCGCTCTGGTCCCAATTGATCAATTTTTATCTAAGCTACATTATCTCTCCTTTGGTGATCCAGTAGGGTTTTTTTTTTTTTTTTTGCTTTTTTGGGTCAGACCTGGCAATGCTCAGGGGTTACTCCTGGCTCTGCACTCAGGGAATTACTCCTGTCGGTGCTCAGGGGACCATATGGGATGCTGGGGATCAAATTTGGGTTGGTTGGTGCAAGGCAAACGCCCTACCCACTGGACTATTGCTCTGGCCCCTCCAGTAGTTTTTTTAAAAACTTTTTTTATTATACCACTGTGAAATATACAATTGCAAAGATGTTCATGTTTGGGTTTCAGTCATACAGTGTTCCAGCACCCATCCCTCCACAAGTTGGACCAGATTCTTAATGTTTGCTTTGTATCTTTGAAACCCAAACCTCACAATCTATCTATCTATCTATCTATCTATCTATCTATCTATCTATCTATCTATCTATCTATCTATCTATCTATCTATCTATCTATCTATCTATCTATCTATCTATCTATCTATCTATCTATCTATCTATCTATCTATCTATCTATCTATCTATTTCTCCATTTATTTTTCTTTTTTGGGTCACACCCGGCAATGCTCAGGGGTTACTCCTGGCTCTGCACTCAGGATTTACCCCTAGTGGTGCTCAGGGGACCATATGGGATGCTGGAGGAATAGAACCCGGGTCAGCCGCATGCAAGGCAAATGCCCTACCCGCTATGCTATCACTCTGGCCCCCAAACCTCACAATTTAGAATCTAAAGTACAAAGACTTTTCTGGGACACATCAGTCAGTGCTCAAGGCTTGCTCCTGGCAGGATTCTCTGGTTAGGTTTGTGCAAGGTCTTGTTTGTTGTACCCTACCTCTTGGACTATCTTTGTGGCCCCTGAACTGCAAAGACGTTTGCCCGGTGATCTGTTTTCTTTGAGCTGATGATACTCCTGCTTTTCTAGCGGGAAATGAGGTCCCAGCTGAAAGGAGGATTAGGCAAGACCCCTGGTATCCATCATCCCTGTGGGTGGTGTGTACCCCTTTTACGGGGTGCTGTTTGAAAGGTTACCAATTACCATTATCTTTTAAGATGCCAGGCTATGCCGCTGCTTAGAAAGACAGACAGTAGTGGCATTTAGAACTGCTGAGCTGAAAAACCAAGAGGAAAAAAATAAGCTGCTGAACTGAAACTCTTAAGAATTGCAGCTTGCAGACCCCTAGAAAGTGAGCAACTGTTTTTTGTGCCGGTGTGACTTGGCTCTAGAAGTTTGCTTTGTTGCCCACTGGGACTCACGCTGCTTCAGTAAATAAGATTTTTCTGGCTTGGCCCTAAGGTTTGAAAAGTCGCAGGAAAACCCAGAATCTTGCTCTCCTTTGCTTCACAGAGGACCATAAATAAGGAGGACAAATTCTTTTTGCCAGTTCTGGGAATGGAACCCAGGTAAGGCAAGCACTATCACTGAGCTCCGTCCCCGTCCTGACCAATATTCTTTCATGTGGACCATTTACTGTGATCTTACGCAGTGGATGGTCATAGTTCCAAAAGTTTCGTTCTATCCTGACCAAACATTTCCCTCCAACTCCACCAGTCTTTAACTTGAGATCTCTGAAAATTATTTTTATCCGGACCCAGAAAGAATAGGGGGTTTCTGGAAGCATCTTGCCTTCCAACATACCATCTTTTTTTTTTTTTGCTTTTTGGGACACACTCGGCAATGCTCAGGGGTTACTCCTGGCTCTGCACTCAGGAATTACTCCTGGTGGTGCTCAGTGGACCATATGGGATGCCGGGATCGAACCCGGGCCGGCACAGGCTGGCTGCGTGCAAGGCAAATGCCCTACCGCTGGCCTATCACTCTGGCTCCAACATACCATCTTGTCATATAAGCTCATATACCAGGGTGGTGTGACCCAGGTGATTAATTATGGTCTTTCATTTGATATCTTGAGTCAAATATGGCTTTCTTGTTTTCCCCTCCAACTTCTCTCTCTCTCTTTCTCTTTTTGCTTGGGTCACACCTGCTATACTCAGGAGTTACTCCTGGCTTTTCACTCAGGAATTACTCCTGGCGGTGCTCGGGAACCATATTGGATGCCAGGTATCGAACTCGGGTCGGCTTGTGCAAGGCAAACGCCCTACCCACTGTACTATTGCTCCGCCCTCTCTGCATTCTTTTTAAGATCTTACGTAGTCAATTGTCAAGGGGGCCTGGCCAGTGACCCCCCATCCACCCCCGCATGAATGAGGGATCTTGCTGGACTTCATCCCTGGGAAAGGAGAGGGAAGGAGTTGGGAAGAAGCATCTGCCTTGAGGCTGTAGCAGAAAGTAGAAGAAAGAAACCAACACAGCGGGGGCATCCTGCAAAGCCGCCCTGGTTTACTGAGCACCGGGATGGCTTTAAGTTTAAGCCTTTCATACAGTTTTTGGGTGGAGGGGCACAAGCACAAATCACGCAGCATCCTGGGCCATGACAACAGGTAACAGCCACTGATTTAGCATTTGTAAGGTAACAGCCACTGATTTACATATTCCTGTAAATCACAGCAGAGCCTGGCAAGCTACCCATGTTGTATTTGATATGCCAGAAACCAGCAACAATTATAGACCTCATTCCCATGACCGGAAGGAATGGTTTGAGGCTCTTCCTGTTCCTGGAGTGAGCAGATGCCCTTGGGCTACAATAGCACAGACAGGACGGATGGAGATGTTACTGCTGCCCACTTGAGCAAATCGATGAACAACGGGAAGACAAGTGACAAGTGAAGTGGTCAGAAGACCGGGCACATCCTGCCTCACTGAAATGTAAATCATTTGCCTGCCGGTCTCCCATTGGATAAGCACAGATGTCTTTCACGTGGGCGTAAACACTTGAGCATCTGGAGCTCCACTGCCCTGAGAACAGGGTCCACCTCTGGGCTCCGCCCCAGGGCCTCCCAGCGTGCAAAGTGCCAGGCCCCAATACTAGCTGCATAGAGCCCAACAGTCAATAGCTTTTCAAAATTTATTACAGTCCAATTTACATACTTTTTCGGCTTATTTCTCAGGGCGGGGTGAATAACACTTACTTGACTGTGTTCAGGGTTTTCTCCAGGTTCTGTGCTCAGATAGCACTCCTGGTCAGAACCTTATGTTGGGGATTAAATCTGGGTGGGCTGTGTGCAGGGCAAGAAGTGCCTTACTGGGTGTACTGTCTCTCTGGCCTCCGTGCTTTTGTTGTTGTGTTATTACCTGAAATATATCAGTTGAAAGGCGTTTGGCTTTACTGTGCTCGCCTGTTGTCTTTTACTGGATTACTTACCACATGTAAGTTTAGCTTGGTGATGATGGGGAGCAATAGGGAAATGAGAGGCGGTCCCGAAGGTCAACTTTATGAATACCAAACTTGTTAGTTGGACTGCGGGCCCAGGTCTTTGTGGCTGAGCCAAATACCAATACACTGCTGACCGTGACATACATCTTTGTTCATACTACTCCCTCCAGCCTAAGGACCTCCCCGTCTCTACCTCCTGAAATAGTTTTTTGTATTTTATGGGTCACATCAAGCGATGTTCAGGGGTTGCTCCTGGCTCTCTGCATTATATAATTACTCCTAGCAGTGCTGGGGAGGGGCGACATATGGGATGCTGGGGATAGATAGAGCCACGTGCAAGACAAATGCCCTACCCACTGCACTATTGCCTTGGCCCCTACCTCCTGAAATCCTGATCCTTCATTGATACCCAGTTCAAAATGTAGTTCTTCCTCACAGACTTCCCAACTTGATGTGATCTATGCTTCCTCCGAATTCTTTCAGGTTTTTGTTTGTCCTGCCATTGTCCATCTCATTAAACATGCTCAGTCAGGTGATATATCTACAAAGCCACAGGCTTGTTTTACTCTTTGTTCTTCTAGCTACTGAACACAATATCGCCTAATAGATTCAGTGAGTGTTTAGTTGAATAAAGGTGTTTTCTTTTGTAGGGGAGGCTGGGCCGCATTAGGTATTCAGGGGTGGTTTTGTACTCAAGAGTGACCCCTGGTGGTTTTCAGTGGACCGTGTGCAGTGTCAAGGATTCAAATTGGGTTCGCAAACTGAGAGCATTAAGGCATTGCAAGGCAAATGCCTTAACCCGTATAGTATCTCTCCAATCTATGACATAGTCAAGTGGACAATTAACTCTCTCCCCCTCTCTCTGGTCATACCTGACTGTGCTCAGGACCAACTTCTGGCTTCTGGCAGACTCAGGGGACCACATGGGGTGCCAGGGAGGATAGGACCCGGTCTGCCTTTTGCAAGACAAACCAGCTGAACTGTTGCTCTGGCCCCCTCTCTCTCTGTCTCTGTATGTCTGTCTGTTTTTAAAATTAGCATGGCTTTGACTTCATGAAATTTTCCTGAGATTTAAGAGTCCTGATCTGAGAGTTGCCCACTCTACAACTCTTGATTAGATATCTACTAGGCACGCCTGAGAATGGTTTTTTTAATCAACCAAGAGGACATTTTTAGCCCTTAGTCCAACAAAATTTTAATTTGACAAGTATAATTTATTTAGAAAAAACAATGAATCGTCATGAATTTGGAACACATAAAATTGTGACAAAGTAATAATGTTTAGCCTGGTATAGAAGATCAAAGGAATACCCATACTCAGTAAATATTGATGCTAGAGTTATATGTGAAGTGGGATAAGATATCTTCTGTGGCTCCAGTGCTTTTAGAGGCTTTGTTCCATTTGCAGTTATGAGTTATGATTGATCGGAAAGAAATTTGTATTGATTTATCTGTTACATTTTATCTGTTACATTGAATTATGGTTTAGAATTTCAAATATTATGCCACTCAGTATTTACGGTAGTCATGTTCTGGAAACAACACAGTGTCCAAGGACAAATAAGTATATAAAGAATTTGTGGTATATGTGTATATACATATATACACACATCTGCTTATATATCTATTATATCTATATCTACGTATATATAGACACATGCAATTCTCACAAAGTTATAAGATGAACTTATTTTTTTTGACATATCAATAGAACTAGAAGGTGTTATACTAAGTAAAATGTCAGGAGGTAAAAGACAAATCAGCTGATCTCACTCATGTGGCATATGAAAACAAAAAGCAAGGGAGTAGGCAATGGTCAGTGAAAACAAAGCCTTAGACTTAGCACAGAATTGACTTTACCAGGTTGAAAGGTCTTATGGACACTTGTAAAAGGAATATTTGCTTTTTTGGTGATGGGTGTGGGGTGGTAACATTGTACCCTTTAAAGCATGTAAACACCACATTATTGTAAACCATGTTGCCTTAATTAAAATAAATGATAATAAAACAAATACCATACTGCTGTCTATAACTAAATGATAGTTTGATAAAATATCCATTGGTCCTTATTCATCAGACAAAATTCAGATAGTCTTGGAAATTATTAGGAAATTGCATTGTTTATCAGGTATCTTGTTTTTTTTTTTTTTTTGGGTCACACCCGGCAATGCTCAGGGGCTACTCCTGGCTCTGCACTCAGGAATTACTCCTGGCGGCGCCGGGGACCAATATGGGATGTCGGGATCGAACCCAGGCCGGCATGAGCCGCCCCGCAAGGCAAACGCCCTACCCGCTGGGCTATCGCTCCGGCCCCATTTTGTCTTACATATATTTTTTAAAATTATTTTATTATGCCACCGTGAGATATACAATTACAAAGATGTTCATGTTTGGGTTTTGGTCATACAGTGTTCCAACACCCATCCCTCTACCAGTGCCCATATCCCATCACCAATGTCCCCGATTCCCTCCCCTCTCCCTAGCCTACCTCTATGGCAGATTTTTTTTTATCTCTTCTCTCTCTCTTCCTTCTCTTACACATTGTGGATTATAATACACTTAGAGGTTATCATGTGTATCTTTTTTAATGCTCAGTTCTAGGTTGGTATTAGCACTTTTCGACAATTATTAGCACACTGATCCCTGCTCTGTCTTACCTAACCTCTGACTTCCACACGTTTGTGGTAATTTCCACCTTTGACAAGACCTCCTGATCCATCTTACATGTATTTTAATATTGTAAGGTTTCTGAAACTCATCTTAGGGCAAACTAGCAAATTGCATTTCTTTTTTAATCTTATTTTGGTGGGCAATATCCAATGATTTTTAGAGGACGGAAATGGTGCTAGGGATCAAACTGTGACCAGTCATATGCAAGGCAAGCACCATATTGGTTTTAAATCTTAAATACTAACCTACTCTCTTCCATTTCTTCCCTCAAAGTATTTCCTTGCTGAGCTTTAGTCTCATTGATCTATCGAGAGGTAGGCCGTAGTATTGACATCCTCAACTACCAACTTGAGTACCCGAAAACAGATGACTGGTTAAAGAAACTATGGTAGATCTATACAATGAAATACTATGCTGCTGTTAGAACAAAAATGAAGTCATGAATTCGCTTATGAATGGATGGACATGGAGAGTATCATGCTGAGTGAAATGGGCCAGAAGGAGAGGGATAGAATGATTACACTCATTTGTGAGATATAAAAAACCATAGTATGTGATTAATACCCATGAACAGTAGAAACAAGGGCCAGGAGGATTGGTTCATGGTTGGAAGCCTCCCTCAATGCTGGTGGAGGGAGGCAGTTGGGATACAGAAGGAACCACTATGACAAAGAGAGTTGGAAATGATCACTCGGGACAAGAACTGTGTGCTGAAATTAGATAAAGGAAAGAACATGATTATCTCTCAGTATTTGTATTGCAAGCCATAATGCCCAAAGAGAGAGACAGAGAGGGAGAAAAAAAGGAAAGTGCTTGCTATAGAGACAGGAGGAGGGGACGATGGTGGAAGAAAAAGTAGGGACATTGGTGGTGGGAATTG
This sequence comes from Cryptotis parvus, assembly GCA_021461705.1. NCBI lineage: Eukaryota > Metazoa > Chordata > Mammalia > Eulipotyphla > Soricidae > Cryptotis > Cryptotis parvus. The sequence goes on from JAJIBD010017056.1 coordinate 16,270, forward strand.
TGCACTCGTGGAGGGATGGGTGTTGGAACATTGTATGCCTGAAACCCGAAATCTACAGGTCTGTAACTCAATTTAAAAAAATCTTAAATGCTGGTCTTGGGAGATAGTTCAATGGGCCGAGTTCATGGTCTGCATGCAGGAGGCCTCTGTTTTGTCCCTAGTACCTCACAGTCCTCAGTACTGGGCTGGGATTGGCCCCAGCACCATCAGGGATTGGGAACGACCTAACAAAACACAAAGTAAAACAACTAACAGATGTTTACAATGTTAATAATTGGATTCCTAACTTAAAAAAAGTAAGTTTGCATCAACTTTTCTATTGTACTTCAAGCTATAATTGCTATTGCCAGGGTTAAGTATGGTACTTTGGTATGAAAATGCAAATTGGATTCCCCTTCCGTGTTTTAAACTTTAACCAGTGAACTCTTCCTTCTAGTCTTCTGCAACTTTATCCTAAGCTCTTAATCCATTTTAAACATCTTCCTGTCTCCACCAAACTAATTTGTGTTTAATCCAAGTTCTGTTGACTTCCTGACCACATTTGTTTTTGTCTTTGAAGTGCATAATGACATTTATTGTTTCTCCCTTAGATTAAAATCTTTGCTGTGTGCATTTTAGGAGAAAAAATGTGTTGCTTGCTATAGGAATTTTTTTTTGTTTAGGCAGAGCAAACAGATTCAGATTTGATTCTGTTGTACAGAGCTGGAAATGAACTTTCTTAGCTTATTCCTTCCTGAATCACTGGTCTCTACTTCTCTCCTCTACTGCTTTGATTGCCCAAATTGGAAGAAATAAGGAGATTTTTGTTAGAGTTTGGGCATTTTCACTTTTAAATAACCTGACACTGATTTCTTTTTCTTTTTCTTTTTTTTTTTTTTTGGTCACACCCGTGACGCTCAGGGGTTACTCCTGGCTCTGCACTCAGGAATTACTCCTGGCAGTGCTCCGGTGCTCGGGGACCATATGGGATGCCGGGATCGAACCTGGGCCGCGGCACAGGTCGGCCGTGTGCAAGGCAAACACCCCACCCGCTGGGCTATCGCTCCGGCCCAGACACTGATTTCTTAAGGATTCTGTTTCAAGAAGTTTAAAAGTAGATGAATATCTCACTCAACATATTTACTGCTGTATTCTTTATTTCTTTTGATAATGTGAGGAAAATAGTTTGATTTCTTTGTTTTCAGCTGAACCACAAACTACCATCTTGCAGGTAGAAATTTAAGGGTTAGAGCTAGTTCTGGGAAATCCACTGGGTTGTGTGTGCAAAGATGTATACAGAGAATATATGAAAACAGAACCTAGATTGGAAGTCAAAAATAACTATGACCTTTTAACTGAAATCACCCATTTGTTGTGACTATATGAGGATAAATCCAGTGGATGGGAAAACCAGACACTTTTGAGCCTCGTTCCCCAAGAACGGAGCACTTGTGTAAAGAGACAGCTTCACCAGAGTCAGAGTCACCAGTGCATTCTGTGTTTTGTTTGTTCGTTTGTTCTCTTTTGAGGACACACCCAACAGTGCTCAGGGGTCATTCATGGCCGTGCTTTGGGGGTTGTATGTGGTGCTAGGGATTGAATTGGGGGTCGACTGCATGCACGGTGAGGCACCTTACCCATGATACATTCTTTTCAGCCCCACTATTGGACTCTCAAAGATTGGGTTGTAATTTGGTTTAAATGTGTCTCCAAATGTTCTCCCTACACACACCATCCCATGATATATGACATTGCATTAATGTCATTTCCCTTCTCTTCGGAGTCCTGATACTTAAGGACTTCTAAAATTTGCCTCCGGATCTTTATTTCCACCCATACTTTGCTTTACTCCCAGCTGCAGTCAGGTTGCTCTCTATGTTTTTCACAATCCTGAATGGTATTGCCCTTTTGCTTTCTTCTCGACTTTTATTTTCCAAGTCTCTCAGAGGACCTGGTTTGTGACTCAACTTGGTTAAGATATAACCTAAGTCAAAAATATTCTTCTCTGGGCCCTTCCTCCTATACAGGGAGAAAGTCACTGAACTAGGAGATAGCTTTTCTTCAATTGAATCACAGTAAGATACACAGCTACAAAGTTGTTCATGATTGGGTTTCAGTCATACAGTGTTCCACCACCCACTCTCTTCCCCAGTGGACATTTCACACCACTGAGTGTCCCCATTTTCCCTCCTGCCACTGTCCGTGCCTGCCTGTATGACAGGCACTTTTCTTCTTTCTCTAGGATATATCTTTTTTATAGGGTCCCTTCAATTTGATTATTGTATATATAAACACCAGCGTGAACTTTTTCTTCGGGGCCGGAGAGATTATACAGGTTTTAAAGCACTTGCCTTGCACCTGTGTTTGATCCCTGGTACCACAGTGGGGTGTGAACCAACCCCTCTTTCACTCTGCTTCTCCCCCAAAATCTTTTTTCTTGGCTAACAACTCCCCTTTTGTGTATCTACAACACTGACTAGTTATGATTTGGGGATATGAACATTTGATGGGGGAGTGGAGAGATAGTCCAGTTGGTAGATCACTTGCCTTATGTCCCGACATGGGTTCGATCCCTGACATCCTATATGGTGTCCTGAGCCCTGCCAGGAGTGATTTCTGTGAATTTCTAGGTGCTGCTCCCCAACCAAAAAAAAGTTTGTCCATCCACACCCAACTGTACTCAGGGCTTACACCTGGCTCTTCACTTAGGGATCACTCTTGGTGGGGCACAGGGAACCATGTGTGGTGATGGAGACAGAACCTACATCTATCTGCATGCCAAGCAAGAACCTATCTATCTCTTCAGCTCCAACATATTTGTGTTTGATCTTCAGCCATTTTTGAAGAGTTTTTTTAACTGACATAGCCCATCAATAGAATGAACTTTCTCTAGGCTGTGGTCGGGGTCTGGGGGAGAGAAATGAACTATTCTGCTTTGCTTCCAGGAGCCGAGAGGGAAAAGGATTCATGCCAATTTGTCCCTCTTGCTTCTTGTTGGGAGAATAGATTTTTTCTTTCATTCCTGTTTTTGAGGCCATATGTGGTGGTGCTTGGGAGCTACTCCTTGCTGGGTGTTTGGGTACCAGGCAGCGCTTGAGCTCAAGCCTGGTCGCATGTTCAGTGTGTTCTTTAGTCCTTTGAGCCGTTTCCCTATCCCTGACAGATATTTCTTAGAGAAGGGGCTGCATATTTACATCAGCACCTCGAGAAGGATCATTTGGAGAATTTCTTTTGATCTTCTGTGAGGTCACTGGATCTCGGCTGTTTGGGTTCGCCTTCTGCCGTCATTTTCCTGGCACCTGGGGTGTGGGATCGATCACTTCATTTCTCCTGTATTTCAGGGCTCTGTTTGACTATGATCGGACTCGGGACAGCTGTCTGCCAAGCCAGGGACTCAGCTTCTCCCCATGACATCTTGCATGTCATTAATGCCTCTGATGATGAATGGTGGCAGCAAGACTGGTGACCCCACATGGAGAAAGTGAGCAAATTGGTGTGATCCCCAGTAAGAAGAGGTGAGTTGTTACAGTCTTGAAAATGTTTATTCTATCCTCTTCCTGGAATTGATTCCTTTTTGGATAGAGAATAGGTTCTTAGGACCTGGTTTTGAGTCAATGATCCGAAAGGTTGCTGCTTTGCCTGCTGCACTCCATGGCTGAGATCATTGTGTTCCTTGGCAGTAACAGGACTTCTTTCTGACTCTAAAACAGGGTGGAAAAGAAAGAGAGAGCTCGATTGAAAACTGTGAAGTTCCATGCCAGGACGGGGATGATTGAGTCTAATAGGGTAAGTGGGGATCCCTAAGAAAGTCAGCCAATATATGGAGAGAGAAATAAGAACCTTGGACTCTGTCTGATGGGGAACACAACAGAATGTCTCTTTTCAGGGGTTTGACTCTGCCATAGCAGAATACTTACTCCTTTTCAGAAGGCAGAGAATAGGGCACTCAAACTTTACGGCCAGTCTCTACTTCTTGCCTCCTGGTAACTGGCTCTTGAAGATGTGTTGCACCTTCTGGAAGGCTGACTTGCTCAGGTCCCACAAAGCGACTTCTAAGTGTCTCCCTGGTCACAATCTATTGGAGCTATGGGGACATTGAGCAGAACCTGACCTCACCGTTCAACCAGGGAAGACCCGCCTCTGAGCTTCAACTTCCCTTCAAACCAAGTGAGGCACAAGGCGCTCTTCATTTCCTCTTTTCTTCTATGAGTTTCACAGACCAAACACAGCTGCAACAGTATAGGGAAGAGAGACAAGGAGTGGATGTATCTGTGACATCTTAGGGCATGTATCCAAGAGGCTCCATGGCCTTTACCTTTGCCATTGAGTGCTGTGAGTCTGGAGTAGGTTGGCACCTCTAACATTCCTGCGTTTTCCTGTAAACATAATTTCCCTCTTGCATCAACCTTCATTTAATCTCATTGACTCCATTTGTGAGAGATGGCCTTTGATTTAGCATACCATTGTCTCCATTTTCATTGTTCTTGCATGCTATAAAATCCATTGTTCTGTTTTTTTCCTGTCCTTTCTCCCACCCATCTTCACGTTCTTTCACAGTTGATCAAATCGAAACGTAAAAAGAGTTTCCCGCCTCTCGAAAGTTTCCCATTTTACAAGAGCAAAGAAAACATGGCCCAGGATTGCAGCATACAGGAACGTAAGTAGCAGCAGGGTCGAGAGAGCAGACCAGCCACATCTCCACCCTCTCTCCCTCTTTTGTGCCTCGCCTTTTAAGAAGATGGGGAAAGTGTGTGTGTGTGTGTGTGTGTGTGTGTCCACATGTGCATGTGAGTGCAGGCATACCTGTTTAGCTAGACAGTGAGGTCGAAAATGGTCTGCATAAGGAGACAGTGGATTTTTTTTATCCAGCTCCTCACTCTGAAGGATTGTTGGAGACTCAAGTTGAAATGGCGCCAGCTAATGTGTGTGGTTTAGAAGAATGAATTCTCAAGTGAACAAGGTTGAGGGACTGTGTTTTGCTCTCCTGGCTCCTTGCTCTTGTGCTTTCTTGCCCTGTACTTCACTCATCTGTGTTAAGAGAAGAGCCTGTTCTGGAATCACATACTTGTGCATCTGAACACAGGACATGTCCGTGGTTCTACAGACTCACTGTCATCCCAGAAATGACGGTGGAGCCAGCTTCCTGCGAAGGGAATTGACATGGCAGGAGGGAGGGGGTATTCAACCTTTTCAAAGACTTGCTGGGAAGCACGAAGCTGATTCACAGAAAGGCCCTGAAGCTGCACCAAGCACACTTAAAGAACCGCTTGAATTCCGAGAAACAGTCTTACTTTCCCATATGCCTTGAAGTTAACTATTCTGACCTTAGCCTTAAAGACCAGATCAGGCAGGTGATAAAAGATTTCTCTCTTTGCTCATGATGTAAACCTCTCTTCTGCCTCACCAAGAGGGTTCTTTTGGTTGTTGGGACTCACGGGAAAATGACTAGTGTAGGTAGGGAATGTCTTTATCCTTGGCCTGGTTACCTCCTGCCCATGTTACTCTGGCAGAGTAGCTAGTAGAAACAAAGAGGGTGCCCACATATCGGTGGAGTTAAGGCTCACTATCTTCTGTAGCTCAGAAAGAAGCCCTAGATGCGCATCAGCAGGAGATAGTCTGAGACAGAAGCCCGAGGTGAGAGCTCCACTGTTTACCAGACAAGTTCGGAACCCCTGTGTTGAGTCTAGTCTGGGGAGAATTCTGTGTTTGAGAGCCCAAATGGGGTGGAGGGAGTATGGCGGAAGTTGAAAGTGCTCAGGGCTTACTCTCCAGAAGCTCACTTGTGCTTCATACCAGTGTTTTCAACTGCTGCTCTATAGACTCCGGCCAGAACCCAAGTATAAAAAGTAGTTGAAAACCACTGGTTCACCACAGTGGTTCCAACTTCTGCTCCATGGTCCAGTGTCTGACCAGAGCCGGTAGCTCTGCTGATGTAAAATGGCTGAACACCTGTGATCTACCTTTGGTTAGCATTGACAACCACATCTCAGACCACATGGAGCCTTCCCAGAAGTGTTTGGATAGAGCGAGTCAGTGCTGGGTGAAAGCTCCTTGGGATAACGATACTTGTGTCTGCTGACCTCCTCACATAGAGATGTTGACTCTGTGTTGCCCCTTTGAGGGAACTGACGATTTCAAAGGCAAAGCAGAGACCTCGGCATCACCACTCACTGCGTATTTAAATTAGCTGCTCCAAAGCAGGTGCTCCTGTCCAGTAAACCAATAGACTGGATCATTCCAGAAAGGCAGGCGCCTGCAGAGACCTCTGGCAACTGATTGGCCAATACCAAGTCCG